>VWYK01058059.1:124-10259 GCA_013399775.1 Semnornis frantzii | reverse complement strand
TTGGTTTTTTTTTTTAACAGATTAATTGATCTAACTGCAGCAAGGGCTGTTATTCCTCTGCCAGGGCTCAATTCTGCTGCTATTCATGCTGCAATAGGTGTAACTGTGCTGCACTATGACCTCCCCAGCAGGTCTCTGTCTCTCTTGAACTGGGGAAGCCCAAAACTGGACACAGTATTCCAGGTGTGGTCTCACCAGGGCAGAGAGGGGGCAAGAAGAACCTCCCTAGCCCTGCTGGCCACACTTTTGCTGATGGCCCCCCAGGATGCCATTGGTTCTCTTGGTCCCAAGGGCACATTGCTGGTCCATGCAGAACTTGGCGCCCACCAGCACTCCAAGGTCTTTCTCCATGGAGCTGCTTTCCAGCAGGGCAGCCCCAACCTGTACTGGTGCCTGCTGTTCTTCCTACCCAGATGCAGGACCCTGCACTTGTCCTTGTTGAGCTTCATGTGGTTTGCCTTCCTCCAGCTCTCAGCCTGTCTAGCTCTGGTTGGATGGCAGCGCAGCCTGACAGGTGTCGGCCACTCTTTCCAGTTCTGTACCATCAGCAAACTTGCTAAGGCTGCACTCAATGCTCTCGTCCAGGTCGTTGACAAAGATACTGAACAAAACTGGGCCACTTAGTTACACAAACTACTCAGACACTCCAACAAGTGGGAATTGTTAGAGTAACTATGACTGCTTTTAATAATCCTGTTTGACCTGTCCATGGACCAGGTGGCATTGGAGAATGGCTGTAGGTTATAGTCAGCCTCCCATCCCTGCTTGCAGTACCAGATCTGGTTGCTCTTACAGGAAAAATCAGCAAAAAATTACAGCTCTGGAAGGTGGTGACAGACCTTGCTAATACTTTTTTTTTTTTCCAAGAGCCATTTCTTCAGAAAGGCAAGACCAGTTTGCTTTATCCGGCAATAACAGCAATATACTTGCCAAGTGTAGCCTGGGGGATACACACACAGTGCCTCCATTTGCCACCCAAGGACTGCAGCTGATGTAGTGCTGTGGTCTGATCCCATTACTGTTAATCCATTATACTGATGATTTGTGGATTATGTCAGAGTCGCAGCAAGAAATTGAAGCAGTTGTTGAATCACCGAAAATGCATTTATAGGACTGAAACTGAGCAAATAATAATAATGAAAACATCAATCAAACAAACAAACAAAACCCCAAACCCCAGGGTCTCAGTACTGCTGAACAGTTTTGGGGAATCCTTTGACATGTGCAGATTAGAGAAATGCCAGACAAGGTACAACAAATAGTTCAGTGATTTCCTGTGCCAAACACAGTGTAAAACATAAATAAATGTACAGATTTTTAGGATACTGGAGAACTTTTATCCTAGGTCTGGCAGCACTAATGCATCCTCTGCAGAAATTAACCGAGCAGGGGGCTGTTTGGCAGTAGATCAAGCAACAACAAGAAGTTTTTGACGCTTGCAAGAGCACTTGGACTGAGTATGTGCAATTACACACTCCTAGGCAAGGATACCCTTTGGAATTAGAAGCAATAGTCTCATGGGGATTATAGCAGATGATGAGGTCAAAAAGTCAGAAAGAACCTGCATGATTTGGGGTCAAGCCACTACAAGGTTCCACTACTGTAACTCAATAGGGAAAAAAGAAAATGGAGAGGTGGTTTGTTAGGTTTCACAGGGAAGACAGATTTCTGCAGCTGATAGAAAACAGAAAATATAGATTCATTCCTAGAATGATCTGGGTTGGAAGGGACCTTAAAGATCATCTGTGGGGAAACCAACTCCTGCTGTCATGGGCAGGGATGCCTTACGCTAGCTCAGGCTGCTCAACATCAGGTCTGTCGTGGTTTGGTCCTGGCTGGGGGCCAAATGCCCACCAAAGCTGCTCTATCGCTGCCCTTCTTACATGGAAAGGGGAGAGGGGAAAGCATAACAAAAGCCAGCTGTAAGATAGAAGCAAATTAATAGTAACAACAAGCAATAAGCAAAGATCATGCAGAAGTGAAAGCAAAGAGTTGTAAGCTCTACTTCCCATCAGCAGATGCTAGTCAGTCTTGGGAAGCAGAGTCTCTGTGTGTAGTGGTTCATCTGGAGGATAAATGCCATGGATGAATAGCCCAAACCTCCTTTCACTTCATCCTTGTATCTGACCTGACATCATAGGGCATGGAATACCTCTGTGGTCAGTTTGGGGCAGCTGGCTCAGCTGTGTCCCCTCCCAGACCTTATCCACCCTTCAGTGTACTCTCAGGGCAGGGAAATGTTGGAAAAACGCAGCCTGGATGCTTGTTCAGCAGCAGCTACTGCTGCAAAACACAGCACTCGAAGCGTGCTTTGAGGAGAATTAAATCCAGCACAGCCAACCCAAATACAAGGTCTTACAGCTTCTTTTATCTTTATACATGACTATATTCCAGTGGTGGCTATTCTAGAACAGATTATCCAGACCTGACATGCTCCTACTGCACTGGGGACATTTCCTGTAGTGGCAACCAATTATAACAGGCACTGGATGCAGTCTCATGCACTTAGTAATGCTTCAATGGATTTATTCAAATCAGTGAAAGCTTTTCTTTAGTTCCTCTTAATAATGAACTATTAAGTTCCTCCTAATAACAAACTATACTGATAAAAATTCACAGACTCTTCTGCCCAAATGTATTCCTCAGTCTGCAGGGTGAGAAAACTTCCTTCTTTCACTGAGTATGTGCAATTACACACTCCTAGGCAAGGATATCCTTTGGAATTAGAAGCAATAGTTCTTGGTGACAAAGTCTCATGAGGATTATGGCAGATGATGAGGTCAAAAAATCAGAAAGAACCTGCATGATTTGGTGTCAAGCCACTACAATGTTCCACTACTCTATATTGTAACAATGGGGAAAAAAAAAAAACTTTTGGCTGTGGTTTGGGCGCTACAAGAAGCCCAAAGAACCACAGGCCAGGAGTGTGTGACTGTGCAGATTCCCACACCTTCCCATGGGTGGGTAACTGATGACTGTCAGGATTCATGCGGGGGTCACTCAGGTAGCCACACACTGGAAGTGGCAATGTTATTTGAACCCATGACCACATGCAGCCCCTCCATGTGCCACTCTTCTAGGAAATGTGTGGCTTAATCATGCACCCACCCTAGAACTCTTGCCCTTGGGGCTAACCCTGCATCTGCTCTGGAGGAGGTTCCCTCCTATGACAAGTTCATAAAAGAGCTCAAATAGCATTGCTTGGTTTACCACCAAAAGTGCCACACACAGCAAAAGGACCACGGTTATGGAGAGCAGCTGCATGTGCTGCACTGCCAGAAATTATGGCAAACAGGCCTACAGTCATCTAGTCAGTGGGCTGCATTGACTACAGCATCCTTTCATGGCCTGCAGGAGAAGACACATTAGACACTGACACCTTGTATAGACAAGGCTCCAACATGGTCACCACATACACTCTTCAGTGGTACTGCAGGTCACTTTCAGGCACTAGATGACTGCTATGAGGTCCCCCTTCCCCCTTCCCTTCCCCCTCCCCTTCCCTTCCCTTCCCTTCCTTCTAGCACAGGTGCTCCAGTTCTCTGCTCATCTTCATGGCCCTCCTCTGGCACATCTCCAACAGACTGGTGTCCACTCACTGCTGTGGATATGGTGTCAGGACTGGGTTTTGCTACAGTGTGCTAATCAACATAGAAGAATGGAAGCTTCAGAACAACTCATGCATTTGTTTTAGTTGGCATGGTGGTGTTGTGCTGATGGTTAGAGGCCTTTCCCAACCTTAATTCCAATCTATGATTCTATGATCAATATGGACCTCCTCATCAAATAGAAAGTGATCAAAGGACACACTCCAGTGAACATAATATCCAAGGTTTGCCTCAGGTGCTAGGGATAGATCGGATACTCCACATGGCCCAGCATCCCTAAACCAATGGCTTGACTGAAAGGATGAATGAGATGTTGAAGGCACAATTAAAGAAACTAACTAGTTCTAAAAATTTGCACCACATGAGTTCATATATTACTACAGTGGTTTTTTTTAATTCAATAGCCAGAATATTCACAATCAAACATCCTATGATCATATCACAGCACCTCCAGTAGAAAACATGATAACTGAAATTCTTCCAGAAGGTATCTCTCCCAAAATATTGGCTATGGGGAAAACGGAATTGATCATCATCAACAGATTATGTGGTGTGGCTACAACCTATTAGCCGATGGCATCCTGGCCTGATCAGGAACAGTGTGGCAAACAGGAGCAGGGAGGTTATTCTGCCCCTGTGCTCAGCACTGCTCAGGACACACCTTGAGTGCTGTGTCCAGTTCTGGGCCCCTCAATTCAAGAGAGATGTTGAGGTGCTGGAAGGGGTCCAGAGAAGAGCCTTCCATTGGACTCTTTCCAGTAGATCAATCTCTCTCTTGAACTGTGGAGCCCAGAACTGGGTCCAGCATTTCAGATGAGGTCCATGAGAGCAGAGTAGAGAGGGAGGAGAACTTCTCTTAACCTGCTGGTCACACTCTGCTTCTTGCCCCCCAGGATGCCATTGGGCTTCTTGGCCACCAAGGTAGCTTGCTGGCTCGTGGTCAGCCTGCTGCCCATCAGGACTCCCAGGTCCTTTTGCCCACAGTTGCTTTCCACTAGGTCAGCGCCCAGCCTCTAATGATGCACAGAGTTGTTCTTCACCAGATGCAGCACTTTACACTTGTCCTCCTTGAATTTCATTAGGGTTCTCCCCACCCAGTTCTCAGGCCTGTCCAGGTCACGCTGAGCACCAGCACAGCCTTCTGGCATGCCAGGCACTCCTCCCAGCTTTGTATTGCCAGCCCTGGGTGTATCCAGAAGAGAGCAGCTGCTTCACAAGCTTTTCTGTCCTCTAGCAAGAGCTGAGCTCCATGGAGCTTGCGACCCCAGGTGTGTGCCTCTGCCCAGGCATTGCTGCAGATATCTCCCAGCTCAAAGGTAACAAGGCTAAATCTGCCCTTCACATTTCACCCATGGATTTGAGGTTGTTCATGCATCCTGCCTCTGTCAGCTCATAAAACCAACACAGACTAAAGGTTCGTCTTCAGACACCTAAAGATTATTTTTGCTGTCAGTTCTCAGTGGGAGGTAGCGTGACCTTTCCCAAAATCAGACTTCTTTCTGACAGTAGCATCTGTGGGAACTGAGTTAAGAATGTATAAATCTGACTACAGTTCCAAGTCCACTTAATTGTCAATTGTTTCTGGCAGAGAGAAAAAATAAGTAATTCAGGTGGCTGGACTGATTGGCTCAACGGGTGAGGAGAGAGCAGTGGATTTTGTTTCCCTTGAGTCTATCAAGGCTTTCAACCCTCTGTCCTGTGACATCCTCATAGACAAACTAATCAGGTAAGGACTACATAAGTGAATATCAAAGCAGACTGAAAATTGGTTGAATTGCTAGACTCAAAGATCCGTGATCAGCAGTGTGAAGTCCAGCTGGAGACCAGTCACTACTGGTCTACCCCAGGGGGTGGTCCATATGCAGGTCAGTACTGCCTCACTTTACGTATTTGGATGATGAGTGTGATGGTTTGGGAGTTCCCTGCACCCCCACACTATGAAAAAATCCCCCAGACTAGACCTAGCCAGCTGGAAGTTAAGGACTGAAGCTCTATTTACAGCTTAGCACAANAGCAAGCATATGAGTGCAGCAGACATCACCAGTGTTTGATTTTCTCAGTCTATCATCTATTTTTTTTTCATTAAAATATTCAAATTAGCCTCAAACCATCACAATGGGACAGGTTATACCCTCAGCAAGACTCAGGTAATAGAACACCGAGAGGAGTGGTTCATGCATCAGAGGGCTGTGCTGTCCTTCAGAGAGACCTTACAGGCTGCAGTATTGGGCTAAGAGGAGCTTTGTGAAGTCCAAGAAAGGGAAAATACGAACAAGTTCTTTAGCATGATGGTAGTGGAACCTGTTGCTCAGGAAAGCAGTTGAGGCCCCATCCCTGGAGATATTCAAAGTGAGGCTCAGCAGGGCTCTGGGCAACCTGATGTAGTTGAGTATTTAGTTGAGATGTAGTTGCAAGCTGATGAGTAAGTTGCAGCTTATTGCAGAGGAGGTTGGACTGGATGACCTTTGGAGGTCCCTTCCAACCCAGACCATTCTCCTGTTCTATGACTCTATCGTTCTATGAAATGTCAATTCCTGCTCCTGGTGATAAACAGCCTTATTTAGTCACCAGGGCAAACTGAACCTGGGAAGGAGCAGGGAGCCCTGGTGGACACTAACCTGAACAGAAGACAGCAATGCACCTTTGGAGCAAAGGAGATCAGTTGCCTCTTGTTCTGACTTACAACAGCAGGTCAGGAAAGGTTCTCTGTTCCCTCTACACAGCACTGCTCAGACATAGCTGCAGTGCTGTGTCCAGTGCTGGGTTTCCCAGTACAAGAGACATGGACATACTGGAGTGAGCCCAGGAAAGAGCTATGAAGATGTCTGAGGGCTTTGAAAATCCAACATATGAGAAAATGGCAGAGATACAAGCCTGAAAAAGAGAACTCTCAGAGGGAATTCTGCCAATGTGTAGAAGTTCCTGGTGAGGAGAGGGGAAGAAGAAGCCAAACTCTTCCCAGTGACACCTAGGGACAGGACAAGACATATGGACACGAAATACAAAAAACACTACTGCAATGTAAAGACAAAGCTGTTTCCTGGTGAGTGTGGTCAAACACTGGCACAGGTTACCCACAGCAGTTGTACAGTGTCCATCCTTGAAGGTATTTGAAACTCAAGTGGGCAAAGCCCTGGGAAATGAGCTTTAGCTGAGCCTACTTGGAGCAGGGATTTGGACTAGGCAATTTGCAGAGGTGTCTTTCCATTTCTTCTATGTTCTTAGGTTTGTAGAGTGAAAAAAAAAAACCGACAACATAAATTTCTCTTGTGTCCCCACTTGTACCATAGGCTTCGAGGTGACTCATCCTGGAAAGTCCTAAGTTAGCATTTTTGAAAGGAAGTATTTGGGCACTGTTATTTGTACACTGCTTCCTTAGGCTGCCTTACAGTCTTAGGTAAAGTAAAATGTTTTTTATACCAAATGACTCACCCCACCTTGCTCTTGGTCATAAAAAATATCAACGAGGAAAACTTCTTTTGAGAGCCTTCATTATGACCTGTATACACTTTCCTACCCACCTCTTCATTCTCTGTGTATCACAGATGTCTGTTACGCCAAAGTAACTGCTGCCATACTGCAGAGGATTTTCTGGCTCCAGTGCACTGCAGAACTCATCCTTCCAGGAGTTAACGAGGCTGGATCTCTCACAGAGACCAATTATTGTAACTTGAATGATACTCACTCTGAATCTAGTCTGATAGAATCCAGTTTTATCTATTCCTCCTGCCTAGGCAGTTCACTGAGATTTCTCCAGAAGTCTGTTTTTCTGTATGGTCATCAGATCTTAGCAGTACATCTAAACTGCTCTCTAATTATTATTGCCCGCAAGACCAGAAATTTGACTATAGCCATTCCAGCTATTTTCACTCAGAGTTTGCAGCAAGTGCAGCCAGATGCAGCTAAAGAGAATGGCTGTGCTGTGTCATTGCTTGCTCCAGAGTCTGAGCTGCAGGCTCTGGTTTAATGAAGGAAGAAGGAAGTTTTCTACACAGATAATTGATGTGGCAGAAAAACATCTTTAGGTCTTAGGTCCTTAAGTTCATCCTTAGGTCTTAGGACCTAGGTCTTAGGTCTTTAGGTTCATCAAGAACTTTGCTGAATTTGGTACCAGAGAAATTCACCGCATACTGATAGAATCATAGAATGGTCTAGGCCAGAAGGGACCTCCAGAGGTAATCCAGTCCTGCCCCACTGCAGCCAACATGGACATCACCACCAGCCCAGGTCACCCAGGGCCCCATCAAGCCTCATCTCAAATGTCTCCAGGGAAGAACCACCTCCCTGGGCAAACTGTTCCAGTGCTCCACCACCCTCATAGAATGGTAAGGTTGGAAAGAATCTCAAAGAACATCTAGTTCCAACCCTCTGCCATAAGCAGGGAGACCTCCCATTAGTACAGGTCACTCAAGGCCTCCTCCAGCCTGGCCTTGAACACTTCCAGGGAGGTTGTGGAGCACAGAATCTGCAAGAGTGGTCAGGCATTGGAATGGGTTGCCCAGGGAGGTGGCTCAGTCACCAGCCCTGGATGTCTTTAAAAGTCTTTTTTGATGTGGTCCTTGGGGAGATAGTTTAGAGTGAAGTTTGTAGGGTAGAGTTATTGATTGGACTTGATCCTGAGATTTTTTTTTTTCAATCTCAATGTTTCTTTGATTCTGTGATCCAAAGCCTTTCAGTTTTAATGCCAATTCCCTTAGTGACAGACTTAGAAAGAGCTCATCAAATATGATGACGATGTTATGAGTTAAAATGTGGTGCTAATGCCTCCTCTGAGCTGCAAACGCCTATTTTGTGACCAATAAATTCCCTGAGTTCAGTTATACCCTTGGAGAGGAAATGGCTGTTGCAAAAAATCAATGGGAGTTTGACATGGTCATCAAGGGATGGTGTAAGCAGCCCTCAGGGAAAGCAGTACAAATATATTATCTCTTCTATTAGCCTATCCCACTAATTAAGAAATCAAACTTTGATAGAAAAATATTGCTGATGATCAGATGCATTTGCCGAATGATTATTGCAGGTCTGCTTTCTAGAGCTAACATATAAAGGAGAACACTCAGTATTTTACAGTGAACTTCAGAAGTCTGATTAAGTGTTGCTCTCAATTCTCTGCTAAGTATCGGCAGTATGGCAGGTATTTTGCTAAAGGTCACCTCTGCATAGGAAGCACTTTGTATCTAACTGAACTGAAAAGCAGATGACACACCAATCTTACTGGCATGGTGTATTTGCCCCCACCCCCACCTTAAAGAATCAGAACGGTAGAGTTGGAAGGGAACCTCAAAGATCATTCAGTTCCAACCCCATACCATAGGCAGGGACAATTCCTGCTAGTACAGGTCACTCAAGGCCTCCTCCATCCAGACCTTCAACACCCCAGGGAGGAAGCAGCCACAACCTCCCTGGACAACCTATGCCAGTGTCTCACCACCCTCACTGCAAAGAACTTCCTCCTAACATCCAGTTTCAATCTCCCCTCTGCCCCTTTAAATCCATTGCCCCTTGTCCTGGCATTGCAACACCTTGTCAAGAGTCACTCCCCAGCCTTCCTGTAGACCTCTGCAGATCCTGGAAGACTACTAGAAGGTCTCCTGGAAGCCTTCCCTTCTCCAGACTGCAGAACCCCAACTCTTTCAGCCTGTCCTCAAAGCAGAGCTGCTGCAGCCCTCTCAGCATCTTCGTGGCCTCCTCTGGACCCACTCCAACACTTCTGTGTCCTTCCTGTGCTGGAGGATCCAGAACTGCACACAGGACTCCAGGTGGGGTCTGAGGAGAGCAGAGCAAAGGGGCAGAATCCCCTCCCTTGCCCTGCTGCCCACACTGCTCTTGCTGCAGCCCAGCACTCACTTGCCGTCTGGGCTGCACTCCCACTGCAGCCTCATGTTGAGCTTTTCATCACCTCAGACCCCCAGGGCCTTTTCCTCAGGGCTGCTCTCATCCATTCCCCACCCAGCCTGCAGTTGTGTTTGGGATTGTGCCTACCTTGTGCCAACATGGTTTTTCCATCTTATTCTGCAAATTATTGAGGATGCTGTCAAAATCGCTGTGACTGTAGCAGTCCTGAATACCAGAGATTGGATTCCTTTATTTTAGATGTCAATGGTATAAAGTCTCCATTTGCTCAACTCATTAAACAGACCTGTGCAAGCAGATGCTAAGGGTGAACTTCTCCTGGGAAGTCATCTTGAATCTGACCCCAGGTGCAGAGCTTAGCCCACTCCCGCTTCTCATTTGAAACCCTACAAAAGCAGAGGAGCTTCCTCTTTCTCTCTCTCTGTTCTGCCTCCTGCCTTTGATTGCCAACACTCCTCTGATGGAGCTATCACAGCTTTGCTGCCTGGCCAGCCAACTGCGTGCTGGACCAACCACCTCCTGAATCTGCCATTGTCACCCATCCAATTTGGTATTTTTTCAGTATCTGCTTCCCTTCCCTGTACTTTTGTAACTCTCCTTACCTTAAATACCTTTTATTTATTGTTAAAGTTTTCCTTTTCCTGATGGTTTAGGAGTTACCTGCCCCACCTTCC
>VWYK01058058.1:51356-105683 GCA_013399775.1 Semnornis frantzii | reverse complement strand
ATAACCTGGAAGCCCTCAAACCACCACACAAACCCATCCTAGGACTTCTCCTATCTCAGAGCAGCCTCTTCAAAGGCTGAAAACACCTAAAATCAAAGTAGTTCTGTAACTTGGAACCTGCAGAGATTTCCCAAGCTGGAACCATGGCCTGTGCTGTTCAGGAGGAGGAGGCTGAGCCCTTACCTGACTGGACGCTGCCCAGCCGCCGCTGCAGCGCCTCCAGCCGGTGGATGTAGTCACTCAGAGCTCGCTCGGGGTCGTAGTTCTGCAGCTGAGAGCAGGCGAAGGAGACTGGGGTCGAATCAGTCTGCATACTGTGGAACCTGGGGGCACAACGACACAGATGGCCTCAAAAAGTGGTATTTCAAGCCAAAAGCACCAGCAGAATCCTGTTAGCAGGGACACCTGACTGACTGCACGTCCCTTAAGTGACCTTTCTGGTGGCCAGCACGTGACACCCATTTCATCTCCCTGCCATTTACTGAGCAAGCCACCATGCTCCCTGCCCCACAGAAACCACTGCTCCCAGATGTGGAGGTGGTTCACACCAGAGCAAAATCCCCAAATGGCTGCAATCTGACACTCAGTAAAGCTCAGGACTCCACAGGGACTCATCAAAGGCTGATGGTGCTCATCAAAACCTGCCTCCAACAAAGAGTTGCTGCTTGACACCTCTGGTATCACATCTTGGTACAGCCAATCAGAAGGGCTTGAAGCAGCAGCAGAGCTACCAAGGAGCTTCCACCCATGGGCTGCCCCCAGAGCCCTGGTAATTCCTGACAGCCCACAGCAACCAGATCATAGAATCACAGAATGGTAGGGTTGGAAGGGACCTTTGGAGATCATTGAGTCCAACCCTCATGCCAAGGCAGGGTTGCCCAGGGCAGGTCACACAGGAACATGCCCAAGTCTCTGGGCAGCCTGCTCCAGGGCTCCAGCATCCTGGAATTAAAAAAGTTCCTTTTCCCTTCTCATGTTTAGATGGAACTCCTTGCACTCAAGTTTGAGCCCCTTACCTCTTGTTCTGTCACTGGGCACCACTGAAAAAAGACCCTCCCCAGCCACACAGCAAGTGGCCTTGCTTTTCCCTGGCCCAGCTTCTCCTTGCTTTTCCCTGGCTCAGCTCCTTCAGGCCCAGCTTCTCCCTTTGGCTGAAGGCACTTGGGGCAACTCCTCTCCACACCACACTCTGCTGTCAACCACAAAAGGTGGACAGGTTTACATGGTCAGCAAGCTTAAGCTCCACAGCTGCAGACAGCCATAGCTCCACCCAGTGATCCTCCACCAGTTCCAGGGCATAAGTCAGACAGCAGAAGTCTGCAAGCTTTGGCCTTGATCAGGTGAAGAGCAAAACACACACTGAAGGTCTGAGCTGTAATTTCTTACATGCCATCACCAAAATCTGATGGCAACCAAGATTCCAAACCTCAGCAGCGAGCACTGATGTGTTTAGTTAAACAGAGCTCTGACCAAAATGTTGTTAGGTTGGAAGCATGCAGGAGGTCTGGAAGAGCCCATGTCTGACCTGGGTCTGCAGGACTGCCGCTGCTCTCCATAAAGATCCATGCCACCAGAGAAGGACTCGGGCCGTAACTCATGACCTGGAAACAGAAAAAGCAAGGTCTTGAAAACTAAGCAAAGCAACAGCTTATCCACTTGACTGGAAAGCTCAAGGGTGAGTGTTCTGTTCGTTGAGATGACTCTCAGACTGCTTCAGACATAGCCAGAGGTGAAATCCTGGCCTTGCTGCTGTTATGAGACAACTCTCCCAGCTCAAGCTCGATCAGGTTTTGGTGCAGCTCTTGATAGACAGGAATTAGGAAAGAAGTTTCTGGTTCTCTTTACATAGACTCCTACCAAAAAGCAAACAGAAAGCTCCATTTCCTAAACCTGAAGCTGTACGAAAAGAATGCCAGGACTTTGTCCTGAGGAAACAGAGAGCCAATAGGCTCAGCTGCTACTGTTAGGGTCCTGTGGTTGCTACAATTCCTCTGTTCTTGTCCTCGGCGTCCCCTCTCAGAGCTGGGGTTGCAGATCTCTGGCAAGGGACTTTCTACAAGGGCTGGTAGTGATAGGAGAAGAAGGCAGGTTGAGACTGGAGATTAGGAAGAAATTGTTGGCAGTGAAGGTGGGCAGACACTGGAACAGGTTGCCCAGGGAGGCTGTGGATGTCCCAGGTGTTCAAAGCCAGCTTGGGTAAGGAGCAAGCTGGTCTCCTGAAAGGCCACAAAATCACAGAATCATTCAGGTTGGAAAAAACCCTTGGGAGCATCAAGTCCAACCACTAACCCTACTCTACAATGTTCACCCCTAAATGACCTTTAATTAATTAATGAGTCCTGGAGTAGGCTGCCCAGAGAGGTGGAGAAGTCTGCATCTCTGGAGACTTTCAAAACCTCCCTGTGCAATCAGCTCCAGTTGAACCTGCTTGGCCAAGGGGGCTGGACTAGATCTCCAGAGATCACTTCCAACCCCCACAATTATGTGACCCTGTGCCAAGGAAGCAGGTTCAGCACCCCATTTATTCCACGTGTGGAGAACACAAATGAAAGCCACCTGCAGTAGGCAGTGGTGTGAGCTGTGGGCACCACTTTCTTACTAGGCTATGGTTTACCTGTGCTGTGGCTGAAGGCATCCCTGTTGATACTCAGCACACCAGAACCTGTAACCCTGTGCCACCGACGAACCAGGAACTTCATTCTGCATTTGAAAGTGAAAAATCAATCAATAAATGCTTCAGGAGAAATGAAATTGCCTGCTCAGTTCTGACACAGTTCAGAAAGCATTGGAAGTGCCTGAACCTGAGCAGATAACTTGCCTAAACACATCCCAAGGAAAACACTTTCAGCTTCACCTCATGTGCAGAAGTCCAAGTGGACAGCACGTGACTCAAGCATCTAATCCAAGGGACATCAGCATTTAAAAATCACACTAAATACACTTCCTGCCCTGTCACATCCCTAGAATTGTGGCTGCAGAGCACTGTGAGTGAAAGCCTCACTTACAACAGGTACATGAACAGCACTTTCAGCTTACACTACACCCAAGCTCAGATCAAGCAGAAGTGCCTGGGAAGTCCAAACTTTGTGAAGGAGGTTGGTTAGCAACATGGCAGAGCTACACAGTAACAACCTTAACTTGCTCTTCCTTACCTAGTCCTACTCATCCTCAGCTTAGGACCCACACAGCCTTGTGAATTCAAGGGACTCCCAAGATGCCTAGAATGAACTCACAAACCTCTGTCACACATATGTGAAGAAATTCAACCAAAGGAAGTTCAGCTGCAGAAAGCACTTGGTGCCAGCCTTGGAACTCCTAATATTTTTGTCTTCATATGAAGACTTTATCCAGTACACCCCTTGATTACCATATGCAGAGCAACTTGTGACTACCATCAAGCTGACTATTCCTGACTTAGGCCATCAGAACCCTGGCCTGGATCAGCACTGGTGTGCCAAGCAGGAGCAGGGCAGGGATTGTGCCCCTGGACTCCAGGGTTCAGTTTGGGGCCCTCACTCCAACAAGGACATTGAGAGGCTGCAGCAGATGCACAGAAGGGCAAGGAAGCTGAGGAAGGGTCTGGAGAACAGGGCTGGGGAGGAGCAGCTGAGGGAACTGGGGGTGTTTAGTGTGGTGAAGAGAAGGCTGAGGGCAGAGCTCATTGCTCTCTGCAGCTCCTTGAGAGGACACTGCAGTCACCTGGGGACACTGCTCCCTAGGAACAAGTGACAGGAGGAGAGGAAACGACCTCAAGTTGCCTCAGGGCAGGTTTAGGTTGGAGATGAGAAGAAGCTTCTTGACCGAAAGGGTTCTCAGAGCCTGGCACAGGCTGCCCAGGGAGGTGGCAGCTCCCTGGAGGTGTTTCTCAGAGGCAGAGCTGTGGTGCTGAGGGCCATGCCAAGCTAGAGAGCGAGCTTGAAGGGCTTTGCCAACCTAAACCATTCTGTGATCCTATGATGGATTTTAGTTACGCTTTGCTCAGTTTGTCACCCTACACAGCATCTGCCACGTTCATGACTGAAAAATGTGCAATTTAAAGCGGACAGAACACGACAGAAGCCGCTAGAGGAGTAAATATCAAACAGCAGAGTTGTATCTGTTCAAAATTAAACTTCCTCCAGCTCACCTTGAAATTGCAACAGACACTCTGACTGCAGAGCGAAATCTTGTGAAGCCCTTTGAGTGGTGGGTGGTGACCTGGAGGTCTGTGTAGGAAGGCTGCCCGCCCATCCGCGCGATGAGGGCCAGCGTAGCCTCTTCGCACTCCTGGAAGCCGCCGAGCAGCAGCAGCAAATACTTCTTCTGATAGATCAGAGCCTTCCGGAAGCTCTCCGCTCGAAGGTATTTGCCGTAAATTCTCTACAGCAGAAAACACAAAGCTCCCATCAGCTCCACCAACTCATTCCAGCACTTTGACCTCATTGCTCCTCTCCTCTCTGCTCAGCAGTGGTTTTACCCTGGGGCAGGACGGATTTGGATTGGACAGTAGGAGGAAGTTCTCTGTGGAACACTCGAAACAGGTTCCACAAGGAGATGGTGGAGACCCCATCCCTGGAGACATTCAAGGTCAGGCTTGAGGGAGCCCTGGGCAGCCTGATCTAGGTGGGGTGCCCCGGCTCACTGCAGGAGGGTTGGACGAGATGACCTCTAGAGGTCTCTTCCAGCCCAGTGCATTGTCTGGGTCTATCATGGAGAAGGCTACACTACTGCTCACACTGTACTAGTGGGAGGTGTCCCTGCCTATGGCAGGGGGTTGGAACTAGATGATCTTTGAGGTCCCTTCCAACCTTACCATTCTATAATTCTGTGTAGCTTCATAATCTACAGCTCACCAGAGCAGCAGGAAGTCAAGCATGCAGAGAGACAACACAGGGGCTTACACTCCTGGGAAGAAAATCTAAGAGGGAACTTACCAGAGGATGGAAATTTTACACCAGAATGAATGTTTACTTCAAGTATGCAGAGTGAAAGCAGTGAAAATTGGCCCCAATCAACACGACAAATGGAGCTGCAGTTGGTGTGTGTGTGTCACAAAGTCTCCTTACCCTTAAAACAGCATTTTCAGAATCTGAGCCCAGCTCTCTGAGGAAAGCTTCGCTCCTGAGCTCTGCTCTCAGTTTGGAGATCTCTGCATCAGCTTGTTTCAAAGACTTCTGCAGGGACAGCTTTTCTCTGTCCCACATTTCCTTCTCGGAGGACACAAGAGTGTCGATATTAACTGCAGCATCTGAGGAGTGCCTGGAAGACTGAAGAGGAAAGCAGCTGAGTTTGAACCATGCAGACTGGCAGCGCCTGAACTGTGTCATTTTAGGCAGTGGTTTGGTGGAGAGCTCATAAAATTAACGGGAGAAAAACTACCACTGACTGGATTTGAGGCCATCCCTGCATCCTAGCACCTCAGAAGCAAGGAGCTTAGGAGCCTGATCAATCTCCTAGAAAAAGAAAAAAAAAAAACCCAAAACAAACCAACCAAGCCCTCCTTGGATTATAGTAGCTTCATGAGCTTGAAGCTATCTGGATCAACTTGCTACTCATCAAGGTGATGAGACAGAGATCAGAGAGAGGAGTAGATGGGAGAAAGAAGAGCACTTAAACAGAAGTTGGGTAAAAAAATCACAAAGTTTAAACAGAGTGAGTCAAGAGGTACTGAGAGGGCAGTAACAACTCCCATCAATTCACCTAGCTGAGGGAAGCCAAGGCAGAGCTTGGTCATTCCTAGCTAGGTGATGAGGCCAAAGAACAATGCTTCTGTGCCTATCTGCACACCAGCACAAAGACATACATAGTCTCCAGAAGCTTGTCTCTGCTGGTATCTTCTCAGCTCTCCCTCCAGTTTCATAACAGCATTCCTCAAATTGTTCTTCTCCTCACTCAGCTTGCTGACAAAGCCTGTCAGCTCTGCATTCTGTCTCAGCAGCCTCTCAGTCAGTGAGCTGGATGGAGTCCCTGGTGGTAGCACATGCTTCAGCTAGAAGACAGACAGAAAACCAACCACAACTTCTCTTAGGTCCAAGATGCCAACTTGAAAACCACCTGCTTATGGTGAAAAACTTGACAACACCTTGATAGTGACTTACATAAGGAAGATAGAAATGGAAACTATAGAATAATGTGACTCTCTCTTCTGTACTTATCCTGTATCTCATAGAACCATAAAATGGGTTGGAATAGACCTTAAAGATCATCCAGCTCCAACCCCCCCACCATGGGCAGGGACACCTCCCACTAACCCACATTGCTCAAGGCCTGATCCAACCCTGTCAGGCTTGGAGCCTCCACAGCTTCTCTGGGCAACCTGTCCCACAGGCAAAACTTGCTTCCTCATGGCTCATCTCAATCCAGCTTCCTCCAGCCTGGCTCATCTCAGTCCAGCTTCCTCCAGCCTGGCTCATCTCAATCCAGCTTCCTCCAGTCTGGCTCATCTCAATCCAGCTTCCTCCAGTCTGGCTCATCTCAATCCAGCTTCCTCCAGTTTGAAGCCATCACCTCTCATCCTGTCACTCCATGCTCTTGTGAAGAGTCCCTCTCAGCTCTCCTGTATCCCCTTCAGGTACTGGCAGGCAGCTCTAAGGTTTCTCTGCAGCCTGCTCTTCTCCAGGCTGAACAAGCCCAACTCTCTCAGCCTGTCCCCACAGAGTAGGTTCTCTGACCATCTTAAGTGCCCTTCTTTGGACCTGCTCCTACAGTTTTATGGCCTGTGCTGGGGGCTTCAGAGCTGGACACGAGATGGCAGGTGGGGTCTCAGCAGATCTTGCCCCTGCTGCCCACACTACTTTGGATGCAGCCCAGCACAGGGTTGGTTTCTGGGCTGCCAGCTCATGTTGCTGGCTCGTGGCAAGCTGCTCCTCACCTGGCACCCCCAGAGGTCCTCCTCCCCAGCTTTGCTCTGACAGACCTCCTAGGTTCACACAATACTCAGTCTCCCTTTGGTGAACACAGGACAGTCTGAGTAAATGTGTTGTGCTAACACAACACAGTAAATACTAGATGTGGATTTGAGTATCAGGAAGTACTGAGCCAAGTTCTCTCAGTTCCAGAAACATTGCTGAAAGGAAAATGTATTTTCTTGAAGAAAAGGTCACAAGATTCAAAAATTCATAATTCAACTGCAAATGTTTCAATCTGAAAGTTGAAAAAGTAATTTTTAAGTTAATTGAAATAAAAAAAATAAATAAAAGGAGAAGGGTTTTTATACTTCAGCTCCAAATCACAAGACTTGCTGGAACAGATTCTCCTCTCTAAAGTTCATCCCTGGATAAGCACAGACTCAGCAGCTCCCTGGTTTCTACTCACAGCTCATCAGCCAAGCCCTACAACCACAGTTATAACACTGCACTCTCACCTCTTCCAGGCAGGACAGTCCAGACAGTTTCTGCAGCTCTGAAACAGCCTCTTCAATAGTGTTTTGTACTGCAGTGAAATCCTGGACATCTGCTGTTTCAAACTGGAACCTGCAACAGAAGTAACAGCTTCAGCAGCAGCTACAGCATGACCCTACCAGGACTTCCCAGCAACTCTTGAATCCATGAGCAAAACCTCAGGGGATTTTCAACCTGTAATGCACTCAGCACCAGTAAGGCCACATCTGGATTCCAGGGTTCAGTTTGGGGCCCTCACTCCAACAAGGACATTGAGAGGCTGCAGCAGATGCACAGAAGGGCAAGGAAGCTGAGGAAGGGTCTGGAGAACAGAGCTGGGGAGGAGCAGCTGAGGGCCCTGGGTGTGTTTAGTGTGGAGAAGAGGAGGCTGAGGGCAGAGCTCATTGCTCTCTGCAGCTCTCTGAGAGGAGGCTGCAGCCAGCTGGGGTTGGGCTCTGCTCCCTGGGAAGAAGTGACAGGAGGAGAGGAAATGGCCTCAGGCTGTACCAGAGCAGGTTTAGGTTGGAGATGAGAAGAAACTTCTTGACTGAAAGAGTTCTCAGAGCCTGGCACAGGCTGCCCAGGGAGGTGGCTGAATGCCCATCCCTGGAGGTGTTTCCAGAGGCAGAGCTGTGGTGCTGAGGGCCATGGCTTAGCCCCAGCTTTGGCAGAGGCAGAGCATGGTAGGGCTGGGTGATCTTAAAGGGTTTTTCTAACCCAAACCATTCTACTCTATGATTCTACATGTTTCAGAAGAAAATGTAATAATAAATCACCATCACAGCAAAATTAAAACAGATTCAAGCCCCATGGAGCTAGTACCATGCTAGCTGTTTTTCTTATGGATATAGTAACCTGAGAAAATAAGAATCAAGGTCAGTTTCAACTGAATATTACTTTTTCTGGGAGAAGTAAGGGAAATGATGATATCAATAATCCTTATATTTGTCCACTTGTAGAGTGAACTGGTTTATTACCCTGTTTAAAATATGATGCTCTACCTAGACCATACCCAAATAAACCTTAGCACTTCTCTGAGAAGAAAACAGAAACACTTCTTCTGTAACTTAGAAGGGATCATGTTGAACACAAAAGATTTAGAGCAGCACTTGGTAATCTGTGACCCTGTTTCATATCAGAAGATCTCAAGCAGTGGCCCATGCTAGAAAATGAGTGCACCTCCACAGTTAGAACCAGAAAGATGCTGAGGCTCCTGCAACATCTCTGTCACAGGGACAGGCTAAGACAACTGGGGCTGTTTGGTCTGGAGAAGAGCAGCCTGAGGGGCATCTCATTAATGTTTCAAGGATGGGTGGCAGGAGGATGGGACCAGGCTGTGTTCAGTGGTGCCAGTGCCAGGACAAGGGGTAAGGGGCACAAACTGGAACATCAGAAGTTCATCTGAACACAAGGAGGAACTTCTCTAATGTAAGGCTGCTGGAGCCCCAGAGAGGTGGAGTCTGCATCTCTGCAGACATTCCAAACCCACCTGGACATGTTTCTGTGTGACCTCCTTGAGGTGACCCTGCTTTGGCAGGGGGGTTGGATTCTCTCATCTCCAGAGGTCCCTTCCAACCCCTATCATCCTGTGCTTGTCTGTGCATGTATGGAGTAGATTAAACCCCAAAATATTATCTTGCTGGTTGCTATTAACAAAACCCAGCAGCTGAAGGCTGCTCTAACCTGCTAGCAGCTTTCCGAGCCAACTGCTTCAGCTTTGGGGCTGTGGTTTGCAGCTTTTGTCTGATGTTTCCCAGAGTCTCAGCAGCAGCAGAGAAATCTCCTCTTCCTGTCAGCGTGGGGCAGATGGATTCTTTCACCTCGACTCCTTCCATTTTTTGCTGTAGAACCCAATTTCTTGTTCTGTCATTGGGTGTATCCCAGGTAGTCTGTAGATAAAGAGGTGTTTACATACAGAGAGAATGCATCTGTTCCAGTGCTTTCAAGTGGAAACATAGAATTATCAGGTTGGAAAAGACCTTTAAGAGAGTCATGTCCAACCATTAACCTAACATTACCATGCCAGTCTGAAATACAGCCAGAAACTGAAGAACAAAGAGTTCTGGTAGGGAAAGCAGTTTGGTGTGACTACAGTGCAACTGTGCTGTACCACTCTACAATTATTTAGGTTCCTGGAGCCTCCTCTTCTCCAGGAAGAACTTAGAGCAGCCTTCCAGAATTGGAAGGGGGCCTCCAGGAGAGCTGGAAAGGGACTTTGTCCCTTTTAGCAAGGTACACACACTGAGCAGGCCAGGAAGGTCAATGCTAGCACAGTTACCAATGCACCAAACATCCTGGCTCCAAGCTGTGAGTATTTCCAGTGCTCCAGAAGATTCAAGTCAGGAGCTGAACTAGATTAAGAGAAAGATTTCATTCCTGGCTCCACAGACAGACAGCTGCCAGAAAGTACAGAATGATGTCAGGATGGGCAAAAACACAGTCAGCATATGGGTGTGGCACAGGCTGCCCAGGAAGTGGCTGAATGCCCATCCCTGGAGGTGTTTCCCAGAGGCAGAGATGTAGTGCTGAGGGCCATGGTTTACCCCCAGTCTTGGCAGAGTTAGGGCATGGTTGGGCTGAAAGGTTGAGGCTGAAAGGTGAGCTGAAAAGGCTCTTCCAACGAAAACCATCCCATGATCCTAAGCCTCCTGTCAATCTCCTCTGGGACCACCCATGAGTCACCCAGCAACACATGTCCTACAGTGAAGTTTCTAAAGAGTTTTGGAAGTAATTTTTAAATAATTGTAGAAATTCCCAAATCTTTTGAGAGAGACAAAAAAAGTTTACAGGCAACAGTGGTTGCAACTTTCATTCACCTAAGAATCAAGCAAAATTCTCAAATTCATTTTTCACCTTGACATCTTCCTTCTGTTCTGGTTGCTACCAGGGCCATTGTCATGATGTTTGATACCTTTATTACAGTTGGTGGGAGGTCACTTTCAAATGTTTCAAAGACCTCTTATGATTTGTGAGCTAGAGATGAAGAGCAGTGACCTGCAGCATTCCTGAGGAGGAAGAGCTCATTCCTCTTCCTGGGTGCAGGAAGTAGCCCTCTCCCACACCAACCATGTGTCTACATTCAGATACATTTCTCCAGCTCATGCTGCTTCTCACACACCTCTACAGCTCCAGCCTCTGAGGATGTGTGAGAACAATTTTTTGGCAGCAAAGTGGGAAGGTTTCCCTTTCCCAGGTGCCTGCAGTTTGTAGCCTGCAGGCTGTTTTACACTGTGAGTAAAGGCACAGAGATACACAGCAGCAAGTGAATGAGAACTAACAGCTAAATGGCACAGGTCAGCATCACACGTGGCTCTCAGAGCTACTGTACCTCATTTGCTGTCCTCTCTGCTTCCTTTCTTCTTTCTTCACTCTCCTCCTCTTTTTTCTGCAGCTCTTGGATTATTTCCTGCAGCTTCTTGGTTTCATTCCCTAATTTATGGACTTCTTGTTTCTTTTCTCCAAGTTGCCACTCAAGGTCTTCTACTTTGGACTCCAGTTCATGGAGTTTCTTCTGCGCTACTATGTTAGCATCTTGCTCTGCCTGTAGTGCTTGCCTCTGGAGCTGCCTTTCTTTCTCCATCTGCTGTCTCAGTTGCACAGATTCCAGTTTATACTTCTCCATCTCGCTCACTAACTCCACTACACGGTCATGCTTCTCATCCATTTGTTTCTGCAGCTCTTTCAGCAGCTCCTCAGACGGATGAGGTGTTCCAGCTTGCCCTTTCTCCTCAGCACTTTGAAGCTGAGCACACAGCTCTTTTTCCCTTTCCAGAGCACTGCCGATCTCCAGCGCTCGAACCTTCTCTGACTCCAGGAGCACCTGCAGCTGGGAGCTGCGGCCCCGCTCCCGTGCCAGCTGGGCAGCACTCGCTGCTTCCTGGGAGTCGAGCTTCTGCCGCAGCTCGGCCGACAGCTCTCTCTCCTGCTCCAGGAGTTGAGTTAGCTCCAAGTTCTTCTGCTTTTCATCTTCGAGGGAATATTTTAAATCCTTCCATGGTGAAGCAAAAGAAAAAGATTGATTAAAGCCACAGCCTCTGCACTTGGCGCCCCTGCTGCCTCTGCGGCTCTCGCTTGTAACAGGGTGTGCTGTACGCAACTCATTTGACAACACTGAACCCTAGAATGCTTTGGGGTGAAGGGACCTGTCCCAGGTTGGGAACTATAGGGTTAAAAAAGTCCTTTTGGGACTTGAAGATTGTTATTCAATCCCACAATTCTGCTATCTCTTCATAAGCTCAGGGCAAGGCCAGCTTGTGCTCATTTCCTCCCCCTCCAGCCTTCTGCCGGGCAGGAGCTGCGTTATCAGGACAAACATGTAAGGATAGGCCTGGTTGGGGCCTCCAGAGGCTGTGCTTAGGCCTCTTGGATGGCAGAGGCATGGGGGGGGGGAGGATTGGAGCACTGGGGATGATAGATTTAGTTTTGGGTTTGGAAAAAATTATGGGGGCTTCGCTTATGGATTCTGTATCTCTTTCTGTAATTTCTGTCTGTAACTCTCTTCCAATATCATTCTGTTTCTTTGCTCCAATTCGTTTGAGAGCTTTACTCTGTCTGCTCTTTAAACCTACGACAGGACCTTTTGAGGTCAGCTAGTCCAACCCCCCTGCAGTCAGCAGGGCATCTGCAACTAGAGCAGTTTGCTCAGAGCCCCCAATAACCTGATCTGGGATGGTTGCAGGGACAGTTCCANCTGGGGATGATAGATTTAGTTTTGGGTTTGGAAAAAATTATGGGGGCTTCGCTTATGGATTCTGTATCTCTTTCTGTAATTTCTGTCTGTAACTCTCTTCCAATATCATTCTGTTTCTTTGCTCCAATTCGTTTGAGAGCTTTACTCTGTCTGCTCTTTAAACCTACGACAGGACCTTTTGAGGTCAGCTAGTCCAACCCCCCTGCAGTCAGCAGGGCATCTGCAACTAGAGCAGTTTGCTCAGAGCCCCCAATAACCTGATCTGGGATGGTTGCAGGGACAGTTCCAGGCCATCTCCCACCTCTCTGGGTAGTGTGGGACTTAGCTCTAGTCTGAATCTCCCTCCTTTAATTTCAAACCATTATCCCTTGTCCTGTCACAACAAGTCCTCCTGAGAAATTTGTTCCCAGCTTTCTTCTTGGCCCCTCTGAAGTCCTGAAAGGCTACCAGGATGAACAACCCCAAATCACTCAGCAAAGGGCTTCCAGCACTCCCAGCATTGCTTGTGGCCTTCTCTGAGCCTGCTCCAACAGATCCATGCTGATATTAATGCTATGAATTGGATATCAAATGATATGAATGCTAATATGAAAACAGATAACACACCTGATTAAATCAGACCATCCCACAAAGGAGTATGTGGAGCACAGGCTTTGGAATGAGATACAAACAGCCAGGGTGCTGACACTGCAGACACTCAGCTGGTTTGACTTGCTCAAAGTCTGAAAGTGATTTTGCAGGCTAAGATTTAAAGGTGTAAATAAATCCATATTGCTTTTTTTGGTCTTAATGCTTGTACTAGGTTACCTGCTCTCCCTCACTTGAACAGATATTGCAGAGCACCACAGAATGCATCTGGATGAAAGGGAACTCCAGAGGTCATCTACTCCAACCCCCCTTGCAGTCAGTGAGCACATCCCCAACTAGATCAGGTTGCTCAGAGCCCATTCAAGCCTGACTCTGAATGTCTCCAGGGATGGGATCTCAGCCTCCTCCCTGGGCAACCTGTTCCATTGTTCCACCACCCTCATAGTAAAGAGCTTCCTCCTACTGTCCAGTCTCCTCTGCCTGCTCTGGTTTCAAACCATTGGCCCTTGTCTCAGTGCAACATGGCTTTGTAAATAGCTCCTCCCCAGCTTTCTCATTTCAAGGAAGCTGCTAATGCATCTTCTCCTAAAGCCAGCTCCCTGGTTTGGTTTTGGTGAGGTGAACTGCTGGCTTTTGCAATGGAGACAAACATGCATCCTAAATAATACTCTTAAATACTTTTAGGAGCTGGGTTTGAGGAAGAGCTAAGTGTAGCCTTGTCAGCAGGATCCTGCCCCTCTTGAGCCCTGAGGGCTTCTATACAACCTAACACCCTTTCACCTTGGCCCTGAAAGGCACAGTTAATAGTAAAAATGCTATTGATTTTAATTTGCATCAGGCCCTTTACTTGCCAGACAGTGGCAAGTGCTCAAAAAAAGCCACAGAGTTGTGGTGCTGCTGAAGGCCATGGCTTAGCCTTGGCAGAGCTAGAGGATGGTTAGGCTGGATGATCTTGAAGGGCTTTTCCAACCCAAGCCAATCTGTCTCTGGTCTTCCTTCTATAGTCCTGCTGTTGAAGGCAGAACATGGAGCACACACTGGACAAGAACATCAGATGAGATGAAAAGTTAACCAAAAGAGTATTTCTGTGCTCCTTCAAGTTCCAGACCATTTGGGGTTATGGAATACCTCAAGCTCTTCTCTTCCTCTTTCCTCACTGCGTTCCATTTTAGCTTTTTCCTTTTCCAAAGCCCACTGTAGCTCTCTTGATTTTTTCTGTTCACTGGCCATTGTATCCTTGAGAACATCTAGCTCAGCTGCTTTTTCTTTAACTTCAGTCCTGAAAGAGAAAGGGACAAGATTTAGATGAGATGATGGCTCTGATCCTACCACAGCTCCTTGATACCATTCCATCTCCTGCAGTGAAAATGCTGCTTGTGTCACAGAGTAGCTAAGAGTGAAAAGCCTGCTTAGCAGAACAAGCTTCACACAAAACCAGAGCTGCATGAGTCAAAAATGATGAAGTCAGCCCATCCTGCTAACTTTCTAATTGCTATTTTTCATTAATTGTTGGCTGAGGGGCAGCTGATGCTCAGTTTAATCCAGCCACTATCCAAACTATGAAAGAGTGCAGCAGAAATGCACCTTGCTGCCATGTGCCTCAAAGGGAAAAAGAAAATAATCTATTCTAAAGGAAAAAAGAACATCTGTCCCCTGAATTTTCCTTTTATTTGCAACTTTGCATCAATTTGTGAAAGAACCTTGCTCCTCATAAAGGAATCTTAGTCCTGAAGGTCTGTAAAGCCTGCAAAGTAAGCTATAAAGTACCACAAATTTAAACTCTGTCTGAATTTGTTCTCTCTGAGTGAACATCAAGATACCACACATGGACACATCCATCTGGTAAAGGTATAAAGAATAATGGCTTTCTAGAGTGCCAAATGTTTGGCCTGCTGCACTGAGAAGCTGTAAAATTTCACATGGAAATATTTGCAATGACATCTGAACTCTGCAAGTTTTGCTTCATGTTCAGTTTTAGAAGTAGAAAAGCTTTTCACAACTAGACTACACTTATTAGCTTGTCTACAGTAAAAATCTCAAGTGCTGGAAGGTTAAGAGAAATTTGATTTAAATATTAATATAAAGCCATCAAAAGTTCTTAATCTACAGAAAGAATTTCTCACCACCTGGAAAGGAAGTTTATTTCTGTCAGGTATGTTTTATGGAAAGCTGAGAAGCATTTCTGTTAGATGGGATCAGCTTCTTGCAATTTCAGACAACACAGGAAAGATCATCTCCACTGGTAACAAAGTTTGTCATTGAAAACCCCACCTGATGGTTTCTAGGTCCTTGAAGTGCTTGTGCTGTGCTTTAAGGGTTGCTTCAAGCTCTAGTTTGGCTTGTGCAAGTTCATTCTTCAGCTCAACACCTGTCATTCTCTCTGAATTCAGCTGTTCCTGAAGCTCAGCTGCTCTGTCCTTCATGCTGCGGAGCTCCACTTGCATCTCCAGTATCTGTGACTGCTTCTGCTGCATGTTGTACTCCAGCATTTCTAAGTGAGAGCAACATGGATATGGAATCAGTGAACACACACCACTGTCTGTGTGGGTAAAGTTCCTTCTAGCACACAGGATGACCACAGGCTACCTCTAAGAGTGATATTTTAAAACAATATATTCTTTGAATAGTGGAGTGAGAGCAGAACCATGGCCTTTGGTCCTGTGCCTTCCAAGAAATCACTTCTACACTTCTTTAAAAGGCTAAGTGCACAACTGCATCAACATGTACTGTGTGGACCACCAGTGACACAAGTGAAGTTAGCTGCGTGTCAGAGACTGGAACTGGCTGCCCAGGGAGGTAGTTGAGTGCCCATCCCTGGAGCTGTTTCCCAGAGGCACAGCTGTGGTGCTGAGGGCCATGGCTTAGCCTCAGCCCTGGCAGAGTTAGAGGATGGTTGGACTGGATGAGCTTGAAGGGCTTTTCCAACCCAAACCATTCTGACTAACTAGCCAATTAAGCTGCTGAACCTAAACACTTAAAGTGCACTGTGCTGGTTTGAGCTAATTGGAATATTTTAATACAGAAAATTATATTACAGGCTGTGGAAGGAAAACAATGGAGATGTCTACTTCACTCATAGGCTGCCTGTGATGTTTAGGAACAAGGAACCCAAAACAAAAAGATAAGTCAGTCTGTGTCACGGGGTCTTGGGCTAGCAGCTCTGGCTTCTCCTCTCTGCTGAATAACTCCACTAACTGCCTTTCTTCTAATCCCCCCTCTGGCTGATTCTCTAAAACCTTGGGGTAAGGTGCAGGTGTGGGGAGAAGGTGGAAGGGTGGTTGGGAGCCCCTCCTGGGGTCTCTGATTTCTGGGAGGGGAGTTGTGTTTCTGTATTCCCTTTCCCTTGTCTATGTCTGTAACTATTCCTGTCTGTTGTGTATATCTCTGCTTGTACATTGTGCTGAGCTGTAAACAGAGCTTCAGTCCTTAACTTCCAGCTGCCTGAGTCTATTCTGGGTCATTTTACAAGTGTGGGGGGGCAGGGAACTCCCAAACTGTCACATGCACACATGGAAAATAACCTTAAAACATAAGCCCCATCTTTACAGCACTTGAAATAACTTTGAGTCACTTCCAACTTGATACAAATCATGAGAACACAGACCATATAACAATGTTTTGCAAATCAGTCAAATAAAACTGAGAAAGATGAGAAGTAAGCATGCTCAGAAGGTGAGTATCAAAGAGAGCAAAGCAGGATCTTTTCACCTACAAAACTGTGAGCACTGCCATGCAAACATTTGGGAAGGGACCCATGTAAGCACAGAAGTCACCTTGGCTTTTTGAATCCATCTCTTGTTCTCTCTTTGGATTGTTTTTCTTACTGTTCATCTGAGCATGTAACATCTGAATTTCCATCAGCAAACTTCTTCTGTCTGCATCCTGAAGACAGTCCATTGCTGCTCTCTGCTCACTAGCCTAGCAGCATTAGAAACATTGAAAAACAGAAGTCCAGAGTTGATCATTTATGGTGTGGATATTACATTTCCCTGTACATTCACAGTGCACAGACATTCCAAACATTGCCAATTCAGTCAGAGTCAAAGCAATATTATAATCCTGAGAACTGAGTCTCATATTCTTATGTTCTCCCAGGCATCAAAATTACAGAATTACAAGAGCTATCAGCTTTATGGCCAATTGTTCTTCTCCTCACTAATTCTTCTGGGTTCCAGAGGAGATAACTGACCTCTCTGTCCCATCACAGCCTTATCACTCCTTGGTTTACAACTTGCCTCATACACACAAGCTACCTTTTCTCTTGAACAAGGTAACATGATTCTAATTCCATTAATGAAATCAAGCTCAGGACAACTGTGCTTAATCCAAACTGGTCTCTGAAGGCTGTATTCTTGTCTACAGCTTGTGCACCTCAAAATCCCTTTCAGTTTTAATTTTCAAAGGCAGCTCTCCTTCCCACAAGCCTACTTTTCACACTCAGATTGTCAAAACTATTACTAGCACCTAGAATTTCAAATGGATTTATACATTCAAAATTAAAATCTAACACAGACAAACACACTTGGACTAAAAGCATGTTTTCTGTTACCTGATCTTGTAGTCTGTGCTCCAACTGATTCATCAACATCCCTGCATCTCTTGTGCCCAGTCCTGCAAGTTCAGTTTGAAAGGCAGCCAGAAGCACATTTTGTTCTCTCACAAAGAGCTGCTGAACAGCACACAGAAGTTCTCCTCGCCAGTCTGAGCCCCCTTCAGGAGGTTCTGTATTTGCATAAACCTACAAGACAGCAGAATTCTAAGATCATTATCATTTAGTGTAAAGAGTGTGTTTTCAGTGGAATCTTGAGCTGTTCTTACCCAGTAAGTACAGGGCATTCATTCACACAAGTGGATGTATTTACTGTCCATGGTGGGACTTCCACATGCACAAATGCTCAATTTTTGTCTGTTTTAGATGGAAGCAATTTAGCTTTTTAGAACTGAAAGCCTAGCCCCATGTGGCTATTATTTGTCTTACTGCATCATATTATAACAATTAAAAGGATAATCAGATTTATTTTAATGATCCATAGAATGGTTTGGGTTGCAAGGGACCTTAAAGAGATCATCTAGTTCCAACCCTGACACATCGGGCAGGGACACCTTCCTCTAGATGAGGTTGTTCAAAGCCTCAATTTTAGGGTTCACTTTTGGACCAGAAGGACACTGAGGTTCCGAAGAAGGTTCAAGGAAGGGCAACAAAACTGGTGAGAGGGTCTGGAGAAAAGGTTTGGTGAGGAGCAGCTGAGGGAAGTGGGCTTGTTTAGTCTGTAGAAGAGGAGGCTGAGGGGAGACCTCCTTGCTCTCTGCAGCTCCCTGAAAGGAGGTTGGAGTGAGGTGGGGGTTGGTCCCTTCTCCCTAGTGACATGTGATAGAAAAAGAACAAATGGCCTCAAGTTGTACCAGGGGAGGTTTGTTAGGGATAAATTTCTTTCCCAAAAGGTTTGTGAAACCCTGAAACACACTGCTCAGGCAACTTGTGGAGTTCCCATCCCTGGCAGGATTTCAGAACTGTACAGGTGTGGTGCTGATCACCAGAGTTTAGCACCAGACTTGGCAGAGTTAGAGAATGGTTGGACTGGATGAGAGAGAGATTCTCACAGAGCTGTGTGGTAGTGTGCAGACATTGTGTATGAAACCATTAATTTGATATCATCATAAAGTTAATTGCTCCACTTCCGTGAAGAAGAGAACCAACCTACACAGATCCAATAACCTCACTGGGGTAATTAGGCAGGCAACTTCTAATAAGTGTCAGCAGATTACTGACTGTGTTATGCTTTAAACAACTTTTCCCCTCTTCTCTATTACTACTGTGTGCAGTTCTGGAGCCCCCAGCACAGGAAGGACATGGAAGTGTTTGAGCAGGTCCAGAGGAGGCCACCAAGATGCTCAGAGGGCTGCAGCAGCTCTGTTGTGAGGACAGGCTGAGAGAGTTGGNACCATTCTATGGTTCTAAGATTACAGTAACTTTTTAACAGTAGCCAAGTTCTGCTACAGCAGTAAGTAACAAAATGCAAAAGCAACCTACTTTAACTGCTCCTAGAAACATGCTTTGAAGGCAGAAACACTGACAAGGTGGATCTCTATGATAGCCATGCAGAGAACAAATGCAAGCTCTCAAGGCTCTAGTTCATCACCAGAAAGCATGCCATGCATTTTCACTCCATGGTTTCAAAGTCTTGCAGCAGTATATTTGGAGCATTTAACCATGAGCTGTGATTGTGCCTCATAAGGTTATCATCAATGATTTTTTATTTAGATAGGATTTTATGATGTTGGTTATACCTCAGCTTCTCTAGGAAGTTGCATTCTTACAATGAGATCTTTCAGAGATGAAATGGTGCTTAGGAAAGCTTTTCTCTCCCCAAGCCAAGATTCTGGCTCTTGTTTGAGTGGTGGCACCTCCCTGTCACCATATGGAAATTCAGTGAGAGACAGCACCTGTATGCCTTCATGGTGGACTGCTTTCAGCAGACCCTACAACAAACACAAAAGGAAACCAGTGATGAAATCCTGATAGCAACAACAATCACCATCACCTTATTTCACACATGTTGGAATGCTGGTGCTTCTAAATTGATCAGCACAAGGCAACTATTTATGCCTTCTCATACCAGAGAGAAAAGAGGCACCTAGGAGCTGGTAAATAGGTGCATTTTGACTGAGGTTCAGATGAAAAGTCCCTAAGTTTGCCCATCAAACCAATACTCAATTGTTAAAATGCTTGCTGGTAGCAGCTGCCATTTCAAACACAAAACCCTGGGAAGTCTCCAGGCAAGCTCTGCAGTTCACTTTTATAAATTCCAACTAACCTAGGGCTTTGCTGCCAAAGACTTAAAAAAAAATCTTTACTGTTTATAACAGACACATTTTTTGCCTTCATAATACAACAATGCAGCCATGGCATTGCCATTAATAGACTGTAACTACAAGAAATTAACAGCAATGATCATGCTGGAAACCAAGCCTATCACTACAGAATTCATATTAAACAACCAAGCACATCACTGATCAAGAGAATTTTGAAATGTATTAAAACTACCAACACTAAATGGCTCTATTTTCACTAATGGAGCAGCAGCTCCTCTAAGCTTGTTCCATAATAATAATAATAATGATCAGTTCTAGTTTACCTTGATTTTTTTGGGAAGGAGATCTGTTGAAGTTTCACCTTCATCTACTCCTTCGGATAGGGTGTCAGATCCCTGGATCTGAGTAAGAAACATTCCCTGACTCCAGTCTGAACTGGAGTCTAAAATAAAAGGAGAGAAAGACATGAAAGCTGGATTACTGTGAAGCTTTGAAGATCAGGCATCAAAAAAACCTTTTTTATCTCTTCTAACAGGTGGTTGTATGTCACCAGGGTTGATTTTAAGTCTGCAGACTACCTGGTTTACAGTTTTGCTTTTCCACTTTCAAAGCAGTAACAGCAAAACAACACTGCAAAAAAATAGCCAAGCTTCAAAATCCTACTGCAGCTGTAAAAGAGAAGTAACTCCTTGCACAAACACTTCTGCCACACGACCTTCCCCTTACCATGTTTAGCCTTTGCCTAAGAACAGGATCATATTAATAATTCTCATTGCTGTTAGACATTCTCTCTTCATCTCCCATGCTAGGGAGCTGTAGCTTTAAATTCTACAGATGCTGGAGCTACACTGAAGAGCTAATGTAATATGTAAGAAGAACAGAGGAACTCCAGTGGGACAAAACATCCAGCATCTGCTGCCTCCACTCAACCCATCTCCACCCCAGGCATTTTTCTCCTGCAGGAAATAATAGACTTGGCATCCTCAACACCTTTAGGCAGTGTAACAGACTCCTGCTACTGTCTGGGCAGGAGCAGGTTGTGTTTCTTAGAAGGCAAGCTCTCTAATGGTAAGTTCAGTACTGAAGAAGCAGATTGAAGTTATAATGCTGGCTGAAATCTTTAAAGCCAAGTGTCTTACCACTAGAAGCTTCAGCTTGATATGGTGGAGAACATGCTGACCCAGACACTGGGATGCCCTGTGTTTAGAAAAGAGAACAGTTACAGCTTTAACACTCCTCACACACTCACACCAGGAAAGTTAATTCTAAGGAGCAGGACATGATTTGAGTCTCTCTGTTCAATTTCCCCTGCAATCAAAGCCATCAGAGATGGCATTCAGTGGAGTGACCCCACACACTTGCCCACTTCACAGAGCAAGACAGGTCCAGGGCTGCCACACGAGGAGGCATCCAACAGTTGAGCACACTCCCAAAGTTAAATTGCTGAGGAAAGGGTTCAGAATCTCCCTGAGGTCATGGAAGCATTGCAACATTCAAAGGCTTCACACTGAACACAGGGAGCTGCACACAACCAGACTTCTACAGGAACTTCTGTAGTGGGAGCAAGAGTACAAACTGAGGTAGAATGGTTTGGGCAGGAAAAGCCCTTCGAGATCACCCAGTCCAGCCATGCTCTGACTCTGCCAAGGCTGGGGCCAAGCCTTGGCCCTCAGCACCACAGCTCTGCCTCTGGGAAACAGCTCCAAGGATGGGCATTCAGCCACCTCCCTGGGCAGCCTGTGCCAGGCTAAGAACCCTTTCAGTCTTGTCCAACCAAACCTGCCCTGGGGCAATTTGAAGTCATTTCCTCTTGTCATTAATTACATGGGAGCAGAGCCCAACCCTCACCTGACTCCAGCCTCCTCTCAGGGAGCTGTAGAGAGCAATGAGGTCTGCCCTCAGCCTCCTCTTCTCCACACTAAACAATTCCAGCTCCCTCAGCTGCTCCTTCCCAGCCCTGCTCTCCAGCTTCTTGCCCTTCTCTGGACACATTCCAGCACCTCACTGATCTTCCTGAAGCGAGGGGAACAAAACTGAGCAGAGTCCTCAGGCTCAATGAACATAAAGCAGGACACATACCTCTTTAGCTTGCAGAGTTTCTATGACTTCCTTTAAAGTTTTACACTCCTCAGTCAACGCTTCCACTGCAACAAGCTTCTCCCTCTTTAATGCTTCAGCCTCAGAGATATGCCTTGTCTCCATGTCCATGATCTCAGCAGCATGGAGTTCTTGCATTTGGTCAATTTTTGCAGTAAATCCTCTCACAATCTCTGCAATCTCTTCTGGGGAACAGCCATTTGGCAAAGTGCTCTGCACCTCTGCATTTCTCACAAGGACTGGCAAAGTCTGGATACAGCTGTTGGTTTCCACAGGCTGGTCTGTTTGTGATGAGCTTTTCCTGCTTAGAGCAGACTCACTGGCTGACAAGTCACACATTGTTTCTGCATCCTTTTTGCTTTCAGTTTTTGCCAGCTCCTTGTCCTTTCTCATATAACTTGCAAATTTCTCTTCTGCTTCAACTAGGTTTTTCTTGATTTTGCATAGATCTTCCTGAAGATGTATCAGACTTGCCTCTTTTACCTGTAAATAATTAGAATCTCAACTGCAGTCTTTCCAAATCCTTTAAATTCCCTTACCTCCCCCTGCAAAAAATCCCTCTATACCATTAGGGTTTAGTCCCATTTTAAAGCAGTTATGACAGATGCCAACAAATACAATCTCCTAAGAAACAGAGCTCTAGACTGCAAAATTATCTACTTTGGCAAGAAGTGAAGGGTTTGGTCTACAGGATCAGCTCTGTTCTACTGACAGCAGGCACTGAGTGGCTGCTTTTCTTAGTGGCATACTCAGCACACGACTGAGAAGCCCTGCAGGATGCATACTTGCACAAGTCCTGTATGATTGTTTGCTTTAAATGCCACATGGAGCAACTTGGTTCTTACTGCTAGTTCCTGTTGAAGTTTTTCTGCCTTTTCTCTGTAACTGCTCAGCTCTTCCTTAGCAGCAGCTGCCTCCTCTTTCACTTGCTGTAGTTCATTTTCTTCCTGATTTCCCATGAGTTGTGCTCCTACCTACACAACAACACAAGGTATGGAAAATGGTGAATCAGAGGATGGGTTGAGTTGGAAGGGACCTTAAAAATCATGCAGCTCTAAGTGAAGAAGCCTATAATCAAATAATAACAGCACTCATCACCTTCACACCAACTGACAAAAGCCACAAGTAAAAAGACCAGAGGGACAAACAAATCTGTGTTATTTGGACTAACACAGCCTCAAAAAATGAAGTCCAAGAGACCATTTTCCTAGAGAAACTCCCACAAACTGGGTAAATGTGGGAGGAAAGAGAAGCAAGGAAGGAAAGATTGTCTTCTTACAGCTTACTGATCTGCAAGCAGAACTGGCTCCCCCATGCAGAAAGCACAAGAAGGAAGGTCAAAGAGCAGAAATGAAGCCTTACAGTGTTTCAATTTAGAAGACATTTATGGCATTCATCTATTCTGCATTTGCATGAAAGGTCTTAGAACCTTTTCAGGTCCAGCACTGGGTTCCATGATGTTTCTCAACATAGGAGTTTCACAGAATGCATCAGGTTGGAAGGAACCCCCAAATGTCATCTTGTCCAACCCCCCTGCAGTGAGCAGAGAGACATCTCCAACCAGATCAGATTTCAGCAACCAAGCCAGTGTTCAGGCTATCAGGCATTGCCAACTTGGACTGAAGGCTCTAAATTCAGGCAACATGACCAGTGGTGGATGGAAAGCAGGACAAATGTATACTGGTAAATGCCACTGGTAGGAAATATCTTTAGAATCAAGAAAGGAAAGCAAGAAAAAAAGTCAATCAAAATCAAAGCCTACAGAACTGAACAACCTATCCCCCTCAAAGACCCCTGCACAGACAAATTGCCATCACTCCCTTATTCTCAACCCTCTCTGATGTAATTCTTGTCCCCCTACCTCAATGACAGTAAAAGTGTCATTCACTCCATTCTGGGTCATTTCAAAGCAAGAATAAGAAAGGGTCTGTCCAGAATTCAGCATCACCTTGCATTCATGAAAAGGCAAAGTGTTGCTAGGCAAAATGGAAACCAGGATTAGAGTTCCTGTGATAACAAACCAAATGATGGTCTGACCCACACAGTCTTGTTAACAAGTGCTGCACTCATCACAGTTTGCATAAGAGAACAGCACTCAGGGATACAAGGCAAGAGAAAATGGCATGAAGTACCTGGTGTGGCTGTGTTTCTTCTTGCTCCAGGTGTTCCTGAGCCTCTCCACTGTGCTTTTTGTGAAGCCCCTGCAGTAGCTGCTGAAGCTCAAAGAGTTTCTCTTCCTTTGCTTTAGCTTCCTTCTCTGCACCTTTGGCATTTTCTCTTTCTAACTCCAAGTGATGGTTCACCAGTGCCAGCTGGTCCTCCATCTCACCAAGCCTCTGGGTTAAGAGTGCCAATTTTGACTCAGTTTCACTTGGGGCTCCACCACTCAAAGTGTCTCTCTGGGCATTCCTACTGGCATCCTCTACACAGCTCGAAGCTTCCTGAATTTGCTGCATGAATTTCCTCTGCTCTTGAACTGCATTTAGCTGAACCTGACTCACAAGAGCAGCAGCAACTTTTTCCAGCAGAGTCTTTTCCAGTTCCAATATCCTCTTTTCAAGTGTTTCTCTTTCTGCTTTCCTTTCCTTCTCCAAGTCTTTTATTTTACTGTATGACTGGCACAGCTCTGAATCTCTTTCCTTCATGCATTCCTGGAGCTGCTCCAGTTGCAGCTCCATCTTGCTGATGGTGACTCCTGCATTCTCATCTGAAGGCTGAAGCTGGGAGGGATCTAGCAACTCTGATTTCTCACATAAACCTTCTTCCACTTTCTCAGTTCTCCCCTTGCTTCTGTCTTCTGTCTCTTCCCTACCACTTCTCATCAGCTCACACTTGCATTTCTTTCTCAGCACACTTATTTCTTGCTCCAGCTGAGTCATTTTAAACTTAGTTTCCTCAAGCTCATTCTTTGTCTGAGAGGCTTCTACATTTACATTTTCTACTTGCTTCTCCAAAGCCTCCTTTTCTGCCACAACTGTGTCAAGAGTATGTTTCAGGCTGTCAGCATCTTCTTGAAGAGCAGCAATGTCTGCAGGCACTTTTTGTTCAATATTTGCCAGCTCCTGCTGAAGCTTATCAATTACATCATTCAACTGCTCTACTTCCTCATCATTTTTTCTCTTCACACGTTCTTGATCACTTTTCAGGTACTCCACCTGGGCCTCAAGCTCCCTTATATGCTCATTTTGCTCTTCAATAACCTGGGGAAAAACCCAAAGAAGATAAGAACTTCATGATAAGTAACTACTACACCCTCAGTTTTTTTCCCCTCTCATCTGCTATTCAATCTTCCTAGGAAACCAAGGTTTAATATATTCATTTTACTCAAAGAAATCCAAGGAATTAATATTTATCAAGCTTAAAACTTAAAGAAAAAAAAAAATCCTCAAGTTCACCACAAGGAGGTCAAATATGTCCAATCAGATGATATAGATACTGTGTTCTTCACACACAGGGACCACTCATTCACATGGTCAACAGATTTTTGTAGCACACAGGTGGGTATGCATTTTAAAAGCAAAGGGACCTTTAGTTAACTGTGCTGAAAAATGCCCTGCTTACACTGAGACCATAGAAAAGTTGAAGAAGCTGCACTGAGATTAGATTAAATTCTTCACCTGTGGAGCAGGGTGAGGCACTGGAATGGGCTGCACAGAGAAACTGTGGAGGCTCTGAGCCTGGCAGTGTTCAACATCAGCCTGGCAGTGTTCAACATCAGCCTGGCAGTGTTCAACATCAGCCTGGCAGTGTTCAACATCAGCCTGGCAGTGTTCAACATCAGCCTGGCAGTGTTCAACATCAGCCTGGCAGTGTTCAACATCAGCCTGGCAGTGTTCAACATCAGCCTGGCAGTGTTCAACATCAGCCTGGCTGGAGCCTTGAGCAACCTGCTTAGTAGGAGAGAGCTAGAGCTAGATGGTCTTTAAGGTCCCTTCCAACCCAAGCCATTCTAGGATTCTACAGTGGTTCAGAAGTATTAGAAGAATAAGGAATGAAGAACTGAAGGTGAAACCTCAATCAGAAATAAGGCAGAATAATAGCTAAGCAAAGAGTATCCTTCACAGAAAATGAGACAAAAAAGGAAAACCAGAGTAGTACTAAAAAGCTTTTACAAGGTAGCAATGGAAGATTAATGAAACTGGCAAGGGGACAGAGGTTTTCTTCCCTTCAAACAGTTAGCAACACAAAGAAGAACTCTGAAGCAAGATTTCAACAGGAGGTACTTTGTTATCAGTTGTGCCTTCGAGCTGCTCTTGCAGTTTGGCAATTTGCTCACGAAGATGTTCTATTTCCTGCTCCTTTTCCTGCATGATGTGTGCCAGCCTCCCAGCTACTAAATGATGGTTCAGCATGGTGGCATCTTCAGATTTCTGTATTGCTAGTCCCAGTATTTCCATTTCATCCTAGGGAAAAAAATAAACCCAAACCCATGGTACAGTTGTTAATAAAGCTTTCTCCACATTTTAGTGCCTGCATTTCAGGACTAGGAATCTACTTGAGTGTAGCAAGGGTCTATGAAGAGGCTTGGCCAGGATGGATCCATGGGCTAGCATAGGTTGTATAAGCCTAAATAAAGCTATATGCTGTACTTGTACATGTCCTGTACTTGTGTCACAACAACACCATGAAGGCTCCAGGCTTGGGGCAGAGTGGTTGGAAACTGCTCAGCAGAGAAAGACTTGGTGGTGATGGCTGACAGCAGCTGAAGTTGATCCAGGTGTGCATCCTAGCCTGGGTCAGCAACAGTACACCCAGCAGGACCAGGGAAGGGACTGTGCCCCTATACTGGACACTGGCAAGGCCACACCTGGAGTGCTGGGTTCAGTTTTGAGGGCACTCACTCCAAGGAGGACACTATGGGGCTGGAGAAGGGGAAGGAAGCTGAGGAAGGGACTGGAGAATAGGGCTGGGGAGGAGCAGATGAGGGCCTTGGGGTTGTTTAGTGTGGAGAAGAGGAGGCTGAGGGCAGAGCTCATTGCTCTCTGCAGCTCCCTGAGAGGAGGCTGCAGCCAGCTGGGGTTGGGCTCTGCTCCCTAGGAACAAGGGACAAATGATCTGAAACTGCACCAGGGCAGGGTTAGGTTGGTGATGAAGAAAAATCTCTTTGCTGCCAGAGTGGTCAGGGATTGGAACAGGCTGCCCAGGGAGGTGGTATGGAGTCCCCATGCTTGGAGGTGTTCAAGAAACACATGGCCAGGGCACTTGGGGACACAGTTTAATGGCTGTGGTGGTGTTGGGCTGATGGTTGGACTCGACCTTACAGGTCTTTTCCAACCCAAACAGTTGTATGATTCTACAAAATAGCCCAGGTGCATGGAAGTGATTATCTGAGCTTTTCAGTATTCTGCAGTTTGAGCTGTGGAATGCTTGAGGAAGAAGTTGGCATCTTGGCTTTTCCCAAGGATTTATTTCTGGGGAACAGGGAGAATGAATCTCCAGGCGTCTGTTACGCAATTACCTTAAATAATTTGTTCTCTTGTTCCAGCTCTTGCAAGTGTGTGGTGGACTCCTTCCTCTGAATTTCCAGTTGCATGTGCAGCTGCTGAACTTCCTCATTTTTATTTTCCAGCTCCTCTCGGAACTGCTCCAGTTGTTCCTCAAGGTTTGTGACCTGTGTTTCCAAAACAAATGGTGGAGAAGGTGCAGGCAGCCATACCAAAATTTCTGTGCATTCATTTTCAAGTGCAATGTCTATGGTAAACTGCTTTGGTATACAGAAACAAAAGGATGTGTGCTCAGTGACATTCTGAGTCCTTAAACCCAATGGAATTTTACACCCCAGCAATGATCGGCTGAAATCACTCTGAAGTTTTTCTTAATTGGTTGAATTTTGATTTCAGAAACACTCTTGTGGCCAGCAAGGCAAGAGAGGGGATTCTGCCCCTTTACTCTGCTCTCCTCAGACCCCACCTGCAGTCCTGGGTGCAGTTCTGGAGCCCAGAGCACAGGAAGAACATGGAAGTGTTGGAGCCAGTCCAGAGGAGGCCACAAAGATGCTCAGAGGGCTGCAGCAGCTCTGTTATGAGGACAGNTGGAGGAGGCCTTGAGTGACCTGTGCTAGTGGGAGGTGTCCCTGCCTATGCAGGGGGTTGGAAATGGTTGATCCTTGAGGTCCCTTCCAACCTTACCATTCTATGATTCTATGATTCTGTAAGCATTAATGTAGACAACAGCATGAGCTCACAAGAGGGATCTGGGCTGTTTCTGATCTGGTCACAAATTTCAGCTGTGGAATTCACTGAAGTCAACAGAAAGCAAAAGCTAACAAACTAAGACCAATGGAACATTGCACAGATGTTTTACCTCCTTCTCCTTCCTGTCCACAGCTTCTCGTTCAGCTTGCAGTTGTGCTTCAAGAGGTAACTCTCCCTTCACTATGATGGTGCCAAACTGTTTTCTTTCTTCCACCTTTGAAGGCAAGTCACATGAATGAGAAACGAGAAAGCCAGAGTGTTTTGTTCTCAAGGAAAGGAGGAAGTGGTAAGTACAGGATAATTTGGGAGCAAGCAATACCTTTTGCAAGTTGTCTGCACTGATGATTAAGGCTTGTTCCAGCTCTCTTACTCTGCACTCCAGTTTCTCAATTTCTTCATTTCGTTCTTGTACATCTCTCTGAAGTTGCTCCTTGGAGAGCAAAAGCTCACTGCATTTGTCTGTTTTTTCTTTTAGGTGATTTGTTAACTGCTCAACCTGGCGACAATATGGGAAGAAGGTTAGTGTCCTGTACTAGACTGGAAGGCTTTGCTTGTCCTTCTGAAGCCTTCAGACTCACTAGTCAGTTAAAAGTAAGCAGCATGGCATCCCCATGCAGCCCACTACAAAGACACCTTCAGTATCCAGAGATGGAGTGTCTGGACCAGCTCAGGGTGCTATTTGCATCTCTGAGGGATATCAGAGTTCTAAAGATCTGTGACAAAATGACTCAAAATGAGGAGTTGTCTGGTGACATCCCAACATATCCTAAACTTGCTGGGTCTAACACAGAAGAGAATCATTATACTTCAAGCTCCAGAAACAGAAGCTTTGTTTTGTTGCTGGGTTTGTTAAATGGGACCAAACAGATGTACTGGACGATAAAATTTCACTTTTTATAGGTGAGAAATCATCCAAACAAAGCTTTATAATCTCATCAGTTCAGATGTTTGCTGCTCAGAAACAATACATTGAAAGAAAAACTGAAGTAGCAGAGACTGGAATGAACCCAGTTCTATCAGGATTTCAGGAATGATTAATAATAGAATTATTTGGGTTGGAAAAGACCTCTAAGATCATCCAGTCCAACTATCAACCCAACACCACCATAGCCACTAAACCCTATCCCCAACTGCCATGGCCACACCTTTCTGGAACCCCTCCAAGCATTTGGACTCCACCACCTCCCTGGGCAGCCTGTGCCAATCCCTGACCACTCTTGCAGCAAGGAAATTTTTCTTCATCTCCAACTTAACCCTCCCCTGGCACAATTTCAGGGCATTTCCTCTTGTTCTCTTTCCTGGTACAAGGGAGAACAGACCAACCCCCACCTCACTCCAAGCTCCTTTCAGGTAGCTGTAGAGAGCAATGAGACAGAAGCAATGAAGAAAGATGTGTAGCAAATCCATGGTATTAGGCCTGATGCACAGAGTTAAGACCTGAGTTAAACTAAGCAGCTGAGCAAGAGACATGGGAAGTAATGTTTGTCCCACTCAAGAAACTGATTTCAGTATTTACAATGAGGAAGATACGATGTAGCCAAGAGGGAGGAGGCTCAAAGCATTTCATTAGATAGGAGAGAAGAGGACCAGAACAGAAAGCTGACAGGATGGTATTACTGACGTTATCCATCCATGAGTAACATCAAAGTCTGAAGTGACCATAGAAAAGTCCTGAGAGAGAAATGGAAAAAGAAAAAAATCAAGTCTAAGGCTGATTCTTTACCACAGCCCTCCCTGGACTCAGTGGACAGACTAAGCTGAAATGACAATGAAAAAGAAATGAAGTTACGAGGAGAAAGCAGTCAGGGCTTCGCGCGAGGGAGAAGAGAGTCAAACCTCATCCACCTCTGCAAAACTAAAGCAGCTACCTCAGGCAAGCAGGAGCAGTGATGACAACATGTGCACTTGTGAAATACTCCAGCTGGCACCAAAACAGGCTGCAGGGTGAGACTGAGAGCCTCCCTCATTCACATGAAATGTAAATCCAATACACCCCAGCAAATGCTGTCTGTGATGGGAGATGGATCGCATCCAACACAACCCAAACAGCTGCCACCTCTGTGGTGCCTGCAGAGAGCATCTCAGTGTCTGCCTTTCCACTTCTAATCTAAACCAAATACAAATATCAACACTTCAATCACACTTAGAGCTGTCTTTCATTTCCAGTCATGATCTGTATTTCCTTTGGAGCATATCTGCTAACTCCAGAAGATTCACTGTTCACAGAGGGCGATGATGGCCATCTAGAACAGTTTTGGCTGGCAAAGCCCCTTAAGCTCACCCAGTCAAACCATTTTCTAACTCTGCCAAGGCTGAGGCCAAGCCATGGCCCTCAGCACCACAGCTCTGCCTCTAGGAAACACCTCCAGGGATGGGCATTCAGCCATCTCCCTGTGATGGGCTGTGAGAACCTTTTTGGTCAAGAAATTTCTTCCAGTCCAACCTAACCCTGCCCTGGGGCAACCTGAGGCCATTTCCTCTCCTCCTGTCACTTGTTCCTAGGGAGCAGAGCCCAACCCCAGCTGGCTGCAGCCTCCTCTCAGGGAGCTGCAGAGAGCAATGAGCTCTGCCCTCAGCCTCCTCTGCTCCACACTAAACACCCCCAGGCCCTCAGTTGCGCCTCCCCAGCCTTGTTCTCCAGACCCTTCCTCAGCTTCCTTCCCCTTCTCTGGCCCTGCTCCATACCCCCAATGTCCTTATTGGACTGAGGGCCCTAAAACTGAAGCTGGAACTCAAGCTGCAGACATGCCAGTGCTGAGTGCAAGGGGACAATTCCTGCCCTGCTCCTTTTGGTCACCATGTATACAGTATACCACACAGCTCTGACTGCATACTTTGACAGTAAGATTTCTTATTAAAATTATTTTTTAAAAACTCCTTAAATATATAATTCAACATGAGAATAAGTAGTAAATAAGTACTTCAACAGCTTAGATCTCATGTATATCAATTTATACTCTATTGCTGCCTGTGCCCTAAACTATATCATACAGAAGACCAAATACTGCTGACATTTAACATATTTTACAGCAACTGAAGTACCTCAGGAAGAGCCCTGGTTTGAAAATAGCAGCGCAACATAACAAGGGACACACTAATCCTGAAAATCAGGCAAGAAAATCATGCACAAATATCAGCCTTGCTCAATAAGCAGGATACAAGAAAAGCCACAAAAAAGAAGCAGCAATTTAGATTACAAATGGGTCAAACAGAACATACAAAAGCTTCATAAGACACAGCACTTGCAGAAAGCTGTGTGTAACTCCCTTGAGCTGCTGTTTCACAGTCACTACATTTGTTTCAGTTGAGACAGAGTCCTGTGCAGGCTCAAGGAATAAAACACCTCATAGGCTAAACCTTGGGAATTCATTTTCTTCAGCTGCCTACAAAGGATGTTTCAAAGCAACATCAGAACTTGTCAAACTGCTAAAGGAGTCCTGAATGTTTCCACAGCCTTTTGAAAATGGTGGATTTTCAAAACTGAGTTGCAGGGAAAAAGCCTTTTTGAGAGTGAGGAAGTCTCTGTGTGGCTGTTACTGAAAACAAGCAGTCTAAAAAGCCCCCAAAAGGCACTTTCTCTTCTTTCCTCCAACACTTTGCTCCTCACCTCAGGGGATTTACCTTCCTGGCTTGTAAATGATGCAGATGAGTTACACCACTCACAACAGTCTCCTAACAGCTGTCAGCATGTCACTGACATTGAGAACAAGCAATAAAATGAGTCACCTCTCTGGTCTGATGCTCGCTGACAGGCTGATTCCTCTGGGGAACCTTTAGCTGCTGTTCCAGCTTCTGGATCTCCTGCTGGAACACATCTCTCTCGTGCTCTCGGTCAATGGCTTGCTCCTGGAAGTTAGGAATTTACATGGATATGTCATTTGACTAGAGGAGGAGGAGGCAGGGAAGGTGGGGGTTGCTAAAATGGGGTAGCCAAAGCAAAATTGCAGAGGCAGCCTGAGCAAGAAGAAGTTGGGCACGACTGAGCTACAGTCACTGTGCCTATGGACAAATCACTGGCTGGAAGGTGCAGCTTCATATCTGGAGGTAGATTCTTGGATATTATGATTGAAAACTGTAAAAGAAACCTAGAGAAACTGTGCTTGCAAGTCAACTACTTCATACACAGAATCATGGAACACTTTGGGCTGGAAGGAACATTTAAAGGTCATCCAGTCCAACTCCCCTGTAGTAAGCAGGGACATCTTTCACCAGATCAAGCTGCTCAGAGCCCTGTTCAACATAAGCTTGAATATTCCCAGGGATGATTCTTCCACCACCTATTCAACCTACAGCAAACTATTCAAGTGTTCTATCACCCTTGTAAAACATGTCTTCCCTTCCTCATATCTAGTCCAGATTTAGCCTCCTCAGCTCTGCTCTCCAGCCATTCTCCACCCGCCTGGATTTGTGCTTGGGATCTCCCTGCACCAGCTGCAACATCTTGCACAGCCTTTAGACAATTCTGCCAGGCTTGTCAGAAGAATATGGAACTTCCACCAACTGCTAAAAAATTCATTTCCACATTAATTTTAGAAGCTCCTCCATCATTTTAAAATTTTTTTGAAGCCTACTAAGCTGCATTTAGAAACACAGAGCAGCTCAAATAAATGTTCTCAAGATGTTGACTAACTTTTTGGAATGGAATCCACAACACTGCCACTGTTGTATGCTTCCTTGGGTCTGCTCCAAAGCCAAGAGCCTGCCCAGCCCCGTGAGGTTAGCCTTTTACCATACTCACATCCAGAAACTTCCTGGTTTTCTCAAGCTGCTTCTCCAAAGCCTGGTTTTGCTGCCTCAAGTCCATCAGCTCAGCATTTTTTTCTTGCTCCAGCTCTATGAACCGACTGACTTGCTCTTCCAGGTCTATCTCCAAGACTCTGACCTGATGCTGAAGGTCATCGTACTCCTTTTCAGCTTGACGCTGGACTTCAATTTTTTCTTTCATTAGTTTTTCTGTTTCCTCCAGCAATTCTGGTTATAACAAAATCATCACATGCTACTTTTAGGTATGAATAGTTAGCAGTGTCATAAAGCAAAACCACTCCCCAAGGTGACCATGCTGTACTCTGCAGAAGGATGTGAACAGGTTTGGGTTTTTACTTTCTTTAGAAAATGTATTTTCTTCTGAGAAAAATTTAAGAAAACTACTAAAGCAAATTCATGTCATAATTATTAATTTTTAGCCCCGAGAGGGCCCAGCGCAGCCGAGTCGGACCCCCGAAGGGGCCCAGCGCAGCCCTGTCGGAGCCCCGAAGGGGCCCAGCGNTGTCGGAGCCCCGAGAGGGCCCAGCGCCGCCCTGTCGGAGCCCCGAGAGGGCCCAGCGCCGCCCTGTCGGAGCCCCGAGAGGGCCCAGCGCCGCCCTGTCGGAGCCCCGAGAGGGCCCAGCGCCGCCCTGTCGGAGCCCCGAGAGGGCCCAGCGCCGCCCTGTCGGAGCCCCGAAAGGGCCCAGCGCAGCCCTGTCGGAGCCCCGAAAGGGCCCAGCGCAGCCCTGTCGGAGCCCTTTCCTCTAAGTTTTGTACAGATTAAAGAGTTTCATATAAACTATCTCTGTATAATTGAGAAGCAAATGTATGGGTTTGAATTACATCTAGAGTCAGCACAGGGATTAACAATGAAGTACAGAAAACCCAATCCTCTTCTCATCCCCAGCATCAGTAAAAAAAATCAATCCACTCCCAGTCTTCATCATTTAATGTGACACAGAGAAAGAATTTGAAGGGAATATTGAAAGCCTTAGCAAGGTTGCTGGGCAGACAGAGAGGAACATTACATTACCTGTAACTGGAGCTGCATAAAACCACAGTGACTGCATGGATGCCAGATACTGAGTCCTCACGAAAAAGCTGGTAAGCACATATAGTAAAGGCCCCAACACTCTATCAAGACTCTTAAGCCGCAGCCCACTGAAGTACACATTGACTAACCATACCAATCCCTTCAGGCAAGATCCAAACTGTAAAGTGCAGTTACATTTGGAGAATCTTCAAAACATGATTGGTATTTAGACAGAAACAATACAATTTACTTGGACTAGAGCAGAAAGAGCCTCCAGGCACCATCATCTTACATCATACTGAACCAATTCACAGTTCTAGGTAGCCATTATATATCAACACAGTTTTTAGTTAGCATAATGAGTCAGCTCTATTTGGAAATAAAAGAGGGGGGAAAAGGCTATAAAAATATCCTTCCAATAGCATCTAAGTCTCTGTAGTTCACAGGCGCATAAGATGATGGTTATTGATGAATCTGCTTCCAGTGTTTGGAAACATAAGAAAAGTTGTTAGTGAAATGTAAACCTGAGCATGAAACACAACATCAAAGCTGCAGGCCAGCAAGGATTATGAGTCAGTCAGTAAGCCAAAAGCCCAAAAACCTCCTGATTAACAGTGGTCAGTACAATGTCAGTCTTCCACCCAGTTACAGGTTGGCCATGCAACGTACAAACACACCTGCTTGGGAAGCTGCATCGACTGCAGCATCTACTAGGCCTAGGAGAATAGAGAGAGAGAGAGAAAACAAAAACAAAAAGAAGCAAAGTAATTCACATGCCAGCTCTAGTTTTCTTGTGGTGCAACAATGTGAGAGAAAATGAAGGCAAAGGTAGATGTGGCATTTAATGACAAAGTTGTTGGCACAGCTTAGGGAATGTGGTTACCCTGGTGTGCATGACAGGAGAACCTACATATACTTTTTAAGAGCTTGTTTAGCCTTAGAGGTGTTATGCATGAGGAGAACTTCGAAATTTTTAGAAACCTAAACATACAACAACCACCCAAGCTGGAGTCCTAGATGAAGATCTTCTCTGCTGCAAAGTAGAAAGCTTAACATTTCCTTGTTCCACAAAGTGGATGCAGGAAATTGCAAATAAACACCAAGATGTGCAGCTTATAAAAATATTAACATTACAAACTGTCATCAACTTCTAGAAACTAAATAAAATTAACTTTCTAGTTGACAAACTAAATAAAATTTACATGGCAAGTGCTGCAAGTTTTGGTCAGCACTCTTAAAACAGCAGTGTTCTCATTTTCTTCCCCTCTCAGACACAGAGTATCAAGCTATTAGTTTAAGGAAGAATTAAAAGACACTAAAAGTGTTCAAGGCCAGGTAGGATAAAACCTTGTGCATCATAGTGAAGATCATTTAGATGATCTTGAAGGTCCCTTCCAACCCAACCCATTCTGTGATTTACTCCTGAAGGTAAATGTTGGGAGTTTTCAGTAAGCAGGTAGGTAGGTGACCTTGACATGGCATTTATCTGGAGCTTTCACCACCAGTGCTGAAAGTTTTCATCACTGGCAGATAGCTTCCTCTTCTTATCATCCAACTTTTGTGCCTTTCTTTTTCCAAAGAGGGAATCTGTTAGAAAATAGTATCTTCTGTGTCTAAAATAAGTATGGTCATCATGTGTAGCTCAGTCACCTTCTGGTGGATATGCCTGCTAGTCCCACTGAAAGTATATTTGGAAAGTTTCTAGACTGATATTTTTATCCATAGATGCTAACTTCAAGATTAGTTGAAGATTAGCTCCAGCAATAATCCAACTACAAGGAGATTTTCAGAGGCATCAAATGTGACTGCTCAACACTTCTGGAAACTCAGCCTTTGTTTGGTTACATATCAAGAAAAGTTATCACACTAACACCAAGCATGAAAACATCACATTTTACCCTGATGTGCTTTTATTAATGATTAGGAAGAGGGGGGAGAAAACCCTTCAGCAAGATTGTTCAGTATCTTAATTGTAAGGCAGAGGAAAGTCTCATAGAAAGATTGTGAGGAATACATACGCTGCTCTACGGGCCCCACGCCTGCTCTCATGGCATCCTTCTGTCTGGAGAGTAACTCTTTCTCCTCCTGGACCTGCTGCTGTTCAGCCTCTAACTCCTGCAATTTGTTACCTGTACACAGCAGTTCTCGCTCAAGATGGTCAATTACATCCATTTTTTCCTGGAGTTGTTTTTCCAGAAATGTTTTTTCATCTGTGTAACCATCAATGAGGCCTGGGGAACAGCAAGGTTGAGGCAGAGTTAAGACACAATGAAGAACAATTTGCATCTTCTTGCACAGTGAAGTCCAGACTAACCAGGCTCAGGGGGGCCCTCAGCTGCTCCTCCCCAGCCCTGTTCTCCAGACCTTTCCCCAACTTCCTTGCCCTTCTCTGGACCTGCTCCAGCCTCTCAACATCCTTCTTGGAGTGAGGGCCCAAACCTGACCCCAGCACTCCAGGTGTGGCCTCCCCAGTGCTGAGTGCAGGAGGCCTACAAGACAGCTAGGAAGGACTTCTTGTAATTGGACAAGAGGAAATGGACTGAAGCTTGAGGAGGGCAGATTGAAACTGCAGATTAGGAAGGAATTAGTGAAGGTGTGGAGACACTGGAACAAGTTGCCCAGGGAGGCTGTGGATGCCCCCTCCCTGGAGGTGTTCAAGGCCAGGCTGGATGAGGCCCTGAGCAAGCTGTGCTGGTGGGAGGTGACCCTGTCCATGGCAGGGGGTTGGGGCTGGATGATCTTGAAGGTCCTTTCTGACCTAAACCACTCCAGGATTCTATGAGAATCACTCCCCTGGTCCTGCTGGCCACACTGTTCCCCATACAGCACACCCTGAGCCATTGCTGCTCAGAATGAGTACTTCACAGGCAGCGAGCTCAGAGGACATTCCCAGGCCACATCCCTGCCAAAAAGGCAAGAACCCCAAAAGCAGCAGGCTAAGATCACATCTTGTCTATTTACTGTCTATTTACTCCTGGCCTTTTTTTTTTCTTTTCCTGGTCTTTTCAGAGATGTAATGCAAGTTGTCAGAGCTCAGTGACCCAGCTGGCATCAGCTTTTCCAGCACATTAGGCAGGTCCTATCTGACACCCTCACAGCACTGGAGGTTTGAAAACGTCTCAACCACAACAGATTTTGTGATAAGAAAGGAATTATCAAAAATGACACATTTTCTCTCAGAAGAATGCAGGCTACCATCAGATGGGTAACGGCCTAAGACAATGTCCTGCACACCTAAGGAATCTGGTAAGAGAATGGAGGTTGGCTTTGTCAGAGTGTGCTCACAGCTCAGCTCAGTGAGCAGGAGGAAGGAAATCAGAAGTTTGACAGCATTTGATTGTTTGTTACACCATCACCAAAAAGGTGGGGTTGGACTAAATGACCTCTAGGTCTCTTTCACCTCAGTGCATTCTGACTTAGGAGTGCATTAATATCAGAAGTTCACAGAAAAAAAAAGAAGAGTTTAATTAATTCAGGAATTGGAAAGCATGAAAACAATGAAGGAGGAAGAGGCTGGATTCCCACAAAAGACTGAACTGAATCAAATTCCCACGCAGTAGAAACCTGCACCTAACTGAAAGCTCAAATCTTCACCTCTGTGACACTCAGCTGTGAATAGTGAAGCTTGCCCCCACACACAGATGTGTTGCAATGAAATAAATTCATCTGGAGGATAATGACACATATTAAAAACACCAGGTTGGGTAAGTCAGACAATAAATGAGGAGCTTCCAGAGGTGGCCTTGTCCAGAACTATCTGGAAGTCTGATAACATTCCAAAGTTTGCAAAGAAATTGATGCAATTTGCAATTTCCTTACTGAATTAAGAGGTAAATGATAGCAGGAAGAATTTCTTTGCTGCAAGAGTGGCCAGGCATCAGAACAGGCTGGCCAAGAGAGGTGGTGGAGTCCCCATCCCTGGAGGGGTTCCAGAAATGTGTGGCCATGGCACCTGGGGACATGGTGGGGTTAGGTTGATGGCTGGACTCAGTGACCTCAGAGGGCTTTTCCAACCTCAACAGTTCCATGATTCTTAATGAGGGCAAAGTTCAACAACTCATCAAAAAAACTCACCTTCAGCTTTACTAAGTTCCAAAGCCAACTGCTCTCTGGCTCTGATTTCTTCATTCAGACGTTCTTGTAGCTCTTCCTGGTACCTGAGAAATTCTGTGGCCTCTTGCTGCTTTTTGAACGACTCTCGCATGAGTTCTGTCTGAGCAATTTTAGCATGTTCAAGCTATCACAGGAGAAAAATAAAAGCATAGAAGTTAGAGAAACCAAAACTCTCATTCCTACTGCGGGCTCAAATTGTGCTGGGGAACTGTTGGTTAGACATCAGGAAAAATTTCTTTGCTGCAAGAATGGTCAGGGATTGGCACAGGCTGCCCAGGGAGGTGGTGGAGTCCCCATCCCTGGAGGAGTTCCAGAAACATGTGGCTATGGCACTCAGGGACAAGGTGTAATGGCCACAGTGGTGTTGGCTTGATGGTCTTTTCCAGTCAAAACAATTACATGATTCTGTGCAAGGAACCATTGCTTTACAGTGTGATGTCAAGACTCTCATCACTTAAGACTCACAGAATGCACTGGGCTGGAAGGGACCTTTAAAGTCATCTAATCCATCCCCACTGCAGTGAGTTAGGACATCCCTAACTAATCAGGTTGCTTAGAGCCCCATCAAGATTGACTTTGAACAATGTCTCCAGGCACAGGGGCTCCACCACCTCCCTTCAGATAGGATCTTTACTGAAGACACCTTCAGAGACAACAGCAGAAGTTTGGTTCAACACAGAAGTCTAAGCAAATGAGTTCTGCCATAGGGTGAAGCCAAGGAGCCAGCTGGCTAAATCCGTGTCTTTGTTCCGGTAGTTCTTGGTTTATGAGTTGACATTAGAGTCACCTTTATTTACACAGGGGTTTTGAATTACACACAAGCAAGCTATCACCCACCACATCCCCTGAATGGCTGAAAATCATTGCATAAAACTGGTAGAAGCTTGGATAGAAATTGCCACAAGTGGTGCCTCAGCTCCTTTTCTCCTGGAGATGACAACAAATGACACCACCAGGAAAATCTGAGTTTTGAATGCACCTCACTTTTCAGCCAGCAAGGCAGCCAAGAAATGCTCATTCCAGCTATGCCCACCTAGCAGAGCTCTTAAGGATTCTTTTCTTCTTCTCTGCTTGTCTGATGGATTAATATTTAATGGGTGCTGCCAGAGATGGAACACAGTATCCTGAACTCCTAGGAAGCCAGGACTGAAATCCATAAAACTCTACACTTGCTGCCCAGTTTAGACACACCCAAAGTGGTCATTTCAAAAGACATTAAAATCAGAATTACAAAAGCAAAATAGTAAAGAAGGGCCACTATTCCAGCATCAACAGCTTTGACTACACAAAACCAACCTAAGATAACAGTAACCTGCAGTCAGCCACCAAAAAGGTCTCCACTTCTCAGTTGTTTACAAGCTACAGCCACTTCCTCCAGGGACACAAACACAAACTGTCAGAGCTGAAGCAGGCTCGAGTTCTTTGTGTGGTTTGTGTTCAAAATAAGGCACATTATTCAAAACAAGAACATCAGAAGAGGAAAAAAAACCACTCAGTTCCTGCTCCTCTTTTCCTTTTTCAGATCATGGATACTGGCAGATGTTTGTAAGACAGTAACATCTGTGACTTTGCTGTGTTTTCTATAAACAGCATTTCCCTTCATGTCCAAAAGCTTTCTCAGCATCTCCAGATAAGCTCAGAAATAGGAGCTTCACAGAACATTAAGACAGAATTATCTATGGAGAAAAGAATGCCACTGTGAGAAAGATACCTAAATCATATAATCACAGAATGTCAGGGGCTGGAAGGGACCTCAAAAGCTCATCTGGTCCAGCCCCGCTGCCAGAGCAGGATCACTCAGAGCAGGTCACACAGGAACACATCCAGATGGTTCTTGAATATCTCCAGAGACTCCACACCCACCCTGGGCAGCCTGTTCCAGTGCTCTGTCACCTTCACAGGGAAAAAAATCTTCCTCAGGTTCACATGGATCCTCCTATGGCTCAGCTTCCACCCACTGCCCCTTGTCCTGTCACTGGGCATCACCCAGCAGAGCCTGGCTCCAGCCTCCTGGCACTCACCCTGCACATATTTATAACCATTAATCAGCTCAGCCCTCAGTCTCCTCCTCTCCAAGCCCCAGCTCCCTCAGGCTCTCCTCATAAGGAAGATGTTCAACTCCTCAATCATTTTTGTGGCTCTGTGCTGGACTCTCTCCAGCAGCTCCTGTCCTTCTTGAGCTGGGGGCCCAGAACTGGACACAATACTCCAGATGAGGCTCACCAGGGCAGAGGGGCAGGAGAACCTCCCTTGACCTACTAACCACAGCCCTTCTAACACACCCCAGAAGGGCACACAGGAGCACACTGCTGGCTCATGGCCATCTGCTGTCCACCAGGACTCCCAAGCCCCTCTCCCCTTCAATGCTCTCCAGCAGCTCAGTCCCAAACCTATACTGATCCCTGGGGCTGTTCTTTCCCAGGTGCAGGACTCTACACTTCCCCTGTTGAATTTCATTTCATTTCTCCCTGCCCAACTCTCAGCCTGTCTCAGTCTCTCTGAATGGCAGCACAACTCTGCAGCGTGGCAGCCACTGCACCCAGCTTGGTGTCATCAGCAAACTTGCTGACAGTGCACTCTGTGCCCCCATCCAGGTCATTAATGAATACTCTGAATGACAGTGGTCCTAGCACCCATCCCTGAGGGCCTCCACTAGTTACAGGCCCCTCCAGATAGACTCTGTCCCATTGACCACAAGTCTCTGACTTCTTTCCTTTAACCAGTTCCCAATCCACCTCACTACTCCATCACCCAGACCACACCTCCTCAGCGTAGCTATGAGGATGTTGTGGGAAACAGTGTCAAATGCTTTACTGAAAACAAGGTAAAGCACCTCCACTGCTCTGCCATCATCTATCCACCTGGTTACATCCTCATAAAAGGTTATCAGGTTGGTCAACCATGACTTATTCATGACAAACATGAATAATGGATACATTCCACTTGATAACAGATTGAATTTCAACACCTGATTTCTTTGCTACAGCATTCCTTTGTAGGTGGAGCTACTTATTTTGGGTGGAGTTAAAGGTACAAATAGGGCAGCTGAATATCTGCAGTGGTTTGAGGTATTTTTAAAATCAGAGTATTCTGACTTTAGTCTTAGCAAGTGCTTAACAAAAGACTCAGACAAAAGAGGGGAAAAAAGAAGGCAGGTTTACAGCACACAAACAACCCTAAGCACGACTCAAATACTCCAACTAAAACCCCAAATAAAAATTATTCTCCAGCACTTTTCAGGAGTAACAACTCCAGGTATTGTTAAAAATATCACCACAAAAGAAAGATGAACATGATTTTGCAAGAAGAAAAATTTCTCCTTGGGCTCACTGGAAGCCACCAGCAGGCTTTGTGCTAGTTCCTGTTACTAGTTAGCGCACGGAAGGCAACAAGGAATACTCTTCCCTGACTGCAGCTCCCTCCTCCCACTGTAAATTATTCACAGAAACATATAATAAGTTAACACTAAGGTGCTTTAAGGAGAGACCTCAAGTCTGTGGTCCTGTGCTTTGCTGTGCCTGCTGTATTCCTGTGGTTAGAAATTAACACACAGAAGTGTATGACTAAAGCTTTTTCAGTGTCCATTAGAAAGTGCCTAGGAGAAGAAGGCTGTCAGCATTACACAGCAACAAGCTGACTGCATTTGCCACTGCAGTGCAGCTGGCTTAAACACGATTGCTTTTTAAATCTTTCATACTTACTGAATAAGGAGGTGTAGGCAAGGAGATTTTAGACACAACTTTCAGAAGGTGTCCGTTTTTTTTGTGGCTGAGGTGAAAAATGGAAGTGTTTACAACTACAGAATTATCATCATCCAAGTGTTCAGGAAAAGGAAAAGGATATGGCAGAGGTACACGAGATTCAATCTCATAGGTGTCTTCTTCTTGCCCTTCAGCCCACAGCCCACTGAGGAGATGAGAAGCCCAGTAGGTGCGGTAAGAATCCATTCCAACCGTCCCGCCCGGGGCTGCCTTCTCAAGTCCCAGAGGTTATTTCACACCAGCTAAGCCAGCTCTAGAAACCACCAACAGGAATTCAGAACAGAGCAAGAACATTCAGCAGCCTGAAGACATCACCACTGCTGGTGACAAAGCCGCTCAGAGCCAGCAGGAAGCCTCAGATCACATCTTCAAGCAGAGTCGTTCGGGAGTGGATTCATCCAGAGTAGAGACAGGTGCAAAAATCCCTTGGCATGATCACTATAAAAGTCCTTTTTAGAGAAGTTTAACATGAAAAAGCAGTAGCAGCTGGTTGGTCATTTCCAGGCATTACTGTGCTCTGCCTGCCCAGGCAGGCTGCAGCAGATGAGCAAGCAAGCAGGACACTAAAAAGGGTTTTCCATCTCCACTATGGCAAACGAAAGAAAAATACAGAGCTGTCGTTATTTGGCTTCCTCCTTGTCCTTGGAGCTCATTCAACAGGAAGAACTTTCTCCAGCTCTGCTAGTTTAAAGGTTTCCTGCTAGTATCTCCTAAGTGAAAGAGCTCAGGGGAGTGGCTTGATTTATTTACCCACACACACCACTGGCAGGTGGAATTTGAATCAATACACCCACTACATGCCTTGCCTGTAAAGATTCAAACTGTTCTTCAGGTCCTAAAGTGTGTGTTCAGACAGGTCTCAGACTGTTGCTGTGAAGGTTCTGCCTGGTTTCCCTCCCTTTCACCTACACAGCTGACAAAGAGGAAAGGTAGGAATTGTTTCTGCCTGTAACTAGGTTTAGATTATCAAATATTGTAGAGTAGAGAAATTAAAGCAAGGAGATGGGATTGATGATTCCAATCCCCACCACACCAGGATCGTGATGAACCCACACAGCATAATCTATGTGAGTGGGAAAAAAAGGCATGCATGTGGCATGTGTGTTTGGGTCACAGCACAGCTCTCTTGGAGGTATTTGCGAGGTCCCAGCTGTGGAGCTAGAAAGGAAAACTAAACCTTCTGTGTCAACTGCCAACAAGGCTGCTTAGAACACACCAGATACCTCCACTGGTATGGAAAGTAAAAACTGACTGCAAAAACACCAGGCACACAAGTAAAAGAGTTTAGAGATAAGTATAAAAAGACACTGCCCTTAAAGATCAGCAGTGAAGTCTTCAGGAAAAAGAAGCATCAAGAGGAACCAATAATTGAAAAGACTTTGATGAACACTGCATGAATTCTTCATCACTCACAAAACTTTGCTTTGCCTTGTCTTTACATGCAAGGTTTCCTACAACTGCCTTACTCTGTATATTAAAGTATCTGTGCACCCTTTTTGTTGTTCTACAATGCTACACCTTTAAGCTGAAAACAAGGCCTCCAAAAGCTAAACATCTCCTTGTCACTGAGCTCATGCTCCAACAGAAGAGAGCTGCTCAGAGTAAGTCTGCAAACACAGCAAGTGCAGAAGATTCTTTACAGGACCCACCAGACTACTTCCTTTAGTGAGGCAGAAGGCTGCTGGCTGAATTGGCATTTACATTGCTTTCCATTTAAGTCACAAGTTAGTCATTTATCAGCTTCTTTAAAAAAAAAAAAAAGTATCAAGCTCACATTTGAGTATTTTTGAAAAGCAAATACTTAGTTTTTTTAAGTCTTAGCTAGATTTTCATAGTGCTTTCATCACAGATTTTTTTTTCTCTTTGTTTCTAGTAGCTATGATTCATTTGCACATTTTACATCTAGAGATAAGAAAGCAATGACTTTTTAAGTAGCATCATTTCTAGGTTAACCACTGATGGAATGTATAGGATAATGAGCCTTCTAAATTCTAGTTGTAAATAGTTGACTGAAGGCAGAGTTCTTAAGAGAGCTTAAAAAACCCTGTGAGCTAGAGACAATTTACTCTGATACCTAAAAGTCAAGCAGATGAAATATGCAGCATGCTGTGAACTGAGCTAGGTATTGAGCTCCCATTCCATGGGAGCTGCTCCAGAGAGCAGCTGACATCCCAAAATACAAAGCACCCTGACAGCAAACAGGATGAGTGCCCACAGCTGCCTCTGTTCAGAGGCTCTCCTGAATCACATACCTCACATACCAGAGAGCTGGATGCAGGCTCCTCTGCTAGCCAGGTGGATCTGTGCTCAGCTGGCTGTGTTTAGATCACAGTTGGAAGAGACAGTAGGAGAGCTCCATGTCTTTGGGCAATTTACAGCAGTGTTTGTCAAGAGAACTGGCAATAGGTTTCCCTTAATCCTCCCTCTCCACAAGAGGCCAGGCCAGTGTGGCCTGACACCTCCTGTCTCATCTCTGGATTGCAGCAGGATGCAGGTGACCCATATGAGCAATGAAAGCACTCTGAAGAGATAAACATGTCCAAATTCTGCAGCCCAAAGCAGATCCCCAACACAAATCTAAATTCCCCAGTGAAGTTGCACTGGAACAGACTTTCCTGGGAGGAGACACCTAAAGTATTGTTTCAGCTTTCAAAATGATTGATCCCTCAGGTTTCAGGGTTACAGAATTACAGACCACTGAGATGAAGTCCAGCCACCAATCTCACACAGCCATGGCCATTAAACCATGTCTTCAGGTTTCATGCCTACACTTTTTTTAAACATATCCAGGGCTGGTGACTCCACCACCTCCCTGGGCAGCCTGTTCCAACATCTGACCACTCTTGTAGGAAGGAAATTTTAGTTCATGTCCAATCTAAAAAGCAAATTAATGAGGAAAAAAAAAAAATAAAGAAAAAAAATATAAACAAGACACAAAATTCCAAATACTTTGCTCTTGGGTGACTCTACCTGATTTGAAGTTTCATTGATAGCTTCCAGAAGCTTTCCAACAGCTGCCTGTAGTCGAGAACTAATGTTCAGAAGCAGTTCTTCCTTCTCAGGATCTACTTCCATCACACTTTCTGCAAGATGTTGGCTCAGCAGTCCTTCATCGATTGCTCCTGACCACATGTTGAGATCATCATCTCCCATACTACTACCATGGTATGAGGAAAAGGGCTCTGGAAAAACAACAATTACCTTTTCACACAGACTCTTAGCACTTCGAAGCAGGAACAACTGGACATATGAGACACAATTTGAAAGACAAGGCAGAAAATTATTAAAATATTTGCCTTGGCCACAAAGACACAAAAGGGAAATACTGGATTCTGAAGTTTACACAACCAAGATAGATGATGTCTTAACTGGAAAGAGGAGTCCTATTGCTGATGCTGTTTAAACCCAGACAGAAAGTCAAATCCTAGTTTTCAGGTTTGGTTTTAGGGCTTTTTTACCAAGTTGCAACATGACTACCCACCTGGTTTACTAACTATGCTTTTACACCTGCAAATATTCTGCTAATCACCTTTATTTCATTATGGATGTAGCTGTATCTAGGACCCATACCCAACACACTCACCTCCAGTGATTTTAATTTAGAAAACCTCTCTTCAGTTTACTGCTACCTTGCCCTTGCTAAGAGTTTCATAGAATCAGTCAGGGTTGGAAGGGTGCACAAGGATCAGCCAGTTCCAATCTACCCTACCCTAGATCAGGCTGCCCAGAGCCTCATCNCAGCCTGCACAGCCCCAACTCTTTCAGTCTGTCCTCAGAGCACAGCAGCTCCAGCCCTCTGAGCATCCTCGTGGCCCTTCTCTGGACACACTCCAGCATCTCCACATCCCTCTTGTCCCAGGGGCTCCAGAGCTGGATGCAGTGGTCCAGGTGGGGTCTCACCAGAGTAAAGGGGGAGAATCACCTCTCTCACCCTGCTGGCCACACTTCTCCTGCTGCAGCCCAGGTTCTGGTTGCTCTCTGGGCTGCCAGTGCACACTGCTGGCTCATGTTGAGCTTCTCATCCACCAGCACCCCCAAGTCCCTCCCCTCAGGGCTGTTCTCCTGCCAGTCACTGCCCTGCCTGTATTTGTGCTTGGGATTGCCTCAACCCAGATGCAGAACCTTGTACTTGGTCTTGTTGAGTTTCTCAAATGCAGATACAGTTACTAACTTTTTTCCTTCTGGTTCTATCATTACTGTTTGATATCTCCTTTTAGATACATGAGCTACAGTGTCACAAACTCTTTGCACACTCCAAAGGGAAAAAAAACCAGCACAGTGTATGCATGAATGGAACACACATATTCATGCCACATTCACATGGCACCTTTCATCTGCACAGGATTTCAAAGCACTTTTGGAGTTCTGTACTTTGGAACTTGTCACAACCTCCTGCAGTGGAGTTGCCCTAGCAGTGGCTGCAGTCATTTTCTGCCAGCACACCAAACAAGTGCAATGGGCTTGTCCAGCATAAAAGCTTCTCCATTACATCCTCATGTTCCACCCCCTTGCAGTGTAAGGAAGGCTGCAAAATGAACAAATTTACCTTTTTTTTCTTTTTTTTTTTTTTTTAATTCAATAGCATTCTGATTTCTCACCACCCAAATGTGGGTTGGCTCTAGGTGTCTCCAAATGTCCATTTTGATGCAGAAGCTTTAATATCCTCAGAGTAGAAAGGACCTTTATTGAAGATGTGACATCCAGCAGCATAAGTTTCCAAATGCTGTGCCAAAGTATTGGTTGAAGACTGAGTTGGAGGAAAACATGTTCCCTACTGAGCCACCAACACACTTACTGCAGCACCTGATGCTCTCTGGAGGTCACCCCATCTTAAGTACTGACCAGGTGAGACCCTGCTTAGCTTCAGAGATCTCCCCAAATAAAAGCCCACAGTACAGTAGCACAGCTATAAACAAGATAAAACAATGACAGATTAGTTATTGCACAATCTACTCCTTTCTCAATGGAGCACAAACCATGAAACCTTCCTACTCCTTTCTCAATGGAGCACAAACCATGAAACCTTCCTGTTCTCCTCCTCCAGCTAAACCCATGGTTCATGTCCTCCAAGCCTTACACTTTGTAGTAAATGATTTGCTGGAGAGCTGGGCCTGAACTGTGCAATGAGGAGGGCATGGCAGGGACAGAAATGAACATTATACAAAATGACTGCACAAAGCTGCAGTGTGTGGCAAACTTCTGGATGTCTTCAAAAACTTCCACACATTGATGCCTGTTCAAGACAGACAACAGTTGGACTTGGTGATCTCAAAGGGCTTTTCCAACCACAGTGATTCTGTGGAGTTTATCTTTTATTAGGCAGGTCCAGAATATAATTGTTGTATCAACAGTACCACTGATGTCATCACTTTTTGCTACTGACCAAAACTGTACAATTTAGTCTCCAAGAAATAAGAGGAGATTCTAAATTCCTGTTTGGCTTATGTCAGTCTTTTGGTAATTTGCTTCTGTTTCTTTTGGAGAAATACAAAATAAACCAAATTTAAGAGTTACAGAGTTATAAAACTGCTTGAGCATGCTGGTCCAGAGGGGGCCACCAAAATGGTCAGGGGGCTGGAGCACCTCTGCTCTGGGGACAGGCTGAGGTAGTTGAGGTTGTTCAGTCTGGAGAAAAGAAGGCTCCAAGGAGACCTCAGAGCAGCCTTCCAGGATTGGAAGGGGCTACAGGAGAGCTGGAGAGGGACATTTGACAAAGGCCTGGAGTGACAGGACAAGGGGAGATTACATCAAACTGAAAGAAGCTGGATTTAGATGAGCCATGAGGAAGCAATTCCTGCCCAGGAGGGTGCTGAGGCACTGGGACAGGTTGCCCAGAGCAGCTGTGGAGGCTCCAAGCCTGGAGGTGTTGAAGTCCAGGCTAAAGGAGGCCTTGAGTAACCTGGGCTAGAGGGAGGTATCCCTGTCCCCATGGTAGGGGAAGTAGAATTAGATAATCTTCCAATCCAGACCAGTCTATGGTTCTGTATGAAAAATTTTAGGGAAGACAAAAAAATTACCTGAAATATAACTATAAAAAATGAGGAAAGTACAAGAGTTGGTACCTGCAGGACAGCCTGGCAGTTGGGAACTTTACTATATGCTGAGAGAAGAGGATAAAAGGGTAAAGGAGGATAGGCTGGGAGAGTTGGGGCTGTGCAGCCTGGAGAAGAGAAGGCTGCAGGGTGGCCTTGGAGCAGCCTTGCAGGATTTGAAAGGAGTTACAGAAGAGCTGGGGAGGGACTTCTGACAAGGGTTTGCAGTGACAGGACGAGGACAATGGCTTTGAGCTGGGAGAGGGCAGACTGAGACTGGAGATGAGGAAGACATTCTTGCCAGTGAGGGCGGGCAGGCACTGGCACAGGTTGCCCAGGGAGGACCAGGCTGCACCCCTTGGAGGTGCACAAGACCAGGCTGCACCCCTTGGAGGTGCACAAGACCAGGCTGCACCCCTTGGAGGTGCACAAGACCAGGCTGCACCCCTTGGAGGTGCACAAGACCAGGCTGCACCCCTTGGAGGTGCACAAGACCAGGCTGGATAAGGCCTTGAGCAAGCTGTGCTGGTGGGAGGTGTCCCTGCCCATGGCAGGAGGTTGGAACTGGATGATCTTGAAGGTTCCTTCCAAGCCAAACCATCTAGGATGATTCTATGAATATCTATAGATTGTTAACACAGAAAATTTAATTAAAATTCACTCTGCATAAAATTTAAGACTACTTCAGGATTCCAGAGGTGGTGAGCATGGTCATTGCTCCTTTCTCATCTAGCTAGGAGGGTGTGGAAAATGGTCCCAGCAGCTGAGGATGCTCACTCTGAACTGCAGTAACATAAGCAAACTCTGTCCCTTTCCCACCCTGAATTACATGGCAAAAGCACTTCACTCTGAAGGAATGATCCCTTCAGCTGGAGCAGAAACTGTTTCCAGTCTTAAGCCTGGCCCAGTATGAAAGTTAACTCCAGAAGTTATCCAATCTGGAACTCAGGGGGAAGGGCAAAGCATCAGAAGTTGGAGTTTTCAAGAAATAATGTTCCTCAAGTTACATACAATGAACTGTGCAGAAAATAAAAGCCCTCACTTCTGTTTTTTTAATGAAACAAGAGCAGTATATAGGCATAGAAGTGTGTTTAGCTTGAAAAAAAATCAGTCCTGAAGCCTGCAGCTGCACACATCTCACCAGAGATAACTGAGTAGTCAGCTGAGAGAAGTCAGTGTACTCTAACAAGTCACACAACCTTCTCAACTTGCCCCAGGGCTTAATGTAACCTACACTGGAAGCCAGAGGGCCATCAGCAATATTTAGCAATCTGCATTTTGTATGGAAGAGGTAAAGCTCATCTTGATTTACCATTTGTAGCAAGTTCTTTCTCAACAACATGGTTTGACTCCCAGATCTTCTCCCATTCAGAGCAGCTCCAGCCAAAAGCAGACGACTTAGCCTGAACTCTTTGTTGCACCTTGCCTCCCCTAAGGCCCAGGAGGAATCCACACATCACTCCACAATGGCTTCTGTACCACAGATACCTTTTGCCCAAAAGAGAAGTGGGTGTGCACCACCCCAGGACAATCCCAGGAAACAGCATACAGCCTGGGAGCATTCTTAGGATGTTGGCAAGCAACGAAGTATGATGTCCAAACACCCCTCTAGGCTTGTTCCAGCTAGCATTCCTCCAAACAGCTGATGGGCAAGGCAAGATTTGGCAGTTACTTCCTGGAACTGCTTCCAAGAGGCTGTTTACATACAACCACCCTCTTTAGGAAGTCCACAAGTATATATATGCAGGCTGTCCCATGTCAGCTGGCCAGCAGCCTCCCTACAGAACCTGCTCTGTCAGGAGGGTTGGATTTAATAATCTCCAGAGGTCCCCTCTGAACCCCACTCTGTGACACCAGAGATACATCCTCTGACATCAGTTCTGTTCCCTAGATGTACAGAAGAGGTGTGAAGTTGGTGCAAGCTGCCACGGTGCTGTTCAATTCTCTTTCTCTTCACTTCCTTCAGCAGCAACATTTCTTTTTCTACTCTCAATCACTATCCCATTCCCATGCTACAGGCAATGCAACAGGACCCTGGATGTGAGTCATGACTGGCTTGGGGCACAACTCCTGAAATCTTGTTTCTCCCACAGAGATGCCCCAGGCATTCCAATGACAAGTCATTTCAAAAGGCAGTTCTCTAAGCACACAAGCCCCTGCAAAGGCTCATCTGAAGCAGCCAGCAGGCAGGCAGTACCTTTCTCGTAGCCCAGACGGACGCAGGGGTTCAGTGGCTCCTCTGGCTCCATGTCCCAGCCAGCTGGTTTGGAGGCTTGGACCTTCCCAGACCGCTCCAGCAACCCGAGCACGTGGCGACCAATTGTCTCCTCCATGGCCACAGTTGTCTTCACAACTTCTATAAGTATCTTCATGAGTTTCTCATTAGCCTTCTGAAAAACATGCCTGCAGCACAGAAACTCATCAGTCCTTTCATTCTGCCCCCCTTTCGAGGTGGCTTTCAGCCCTCACACACCCTTCTAGTTGAGAAAGTTAAGATTTCTGTTTTTAAAACTGAACTTCATACCACTACTACCTAGAAATGCTAACAGCATATCTGTGTTGTCAGTCAGTTCTTTTAGCAAACATGGAAAAAGCCAAACTATTTATTTACAGCTGTACTTTTCTCTTGGGACTTTTATCTAGTTCTTCTTTGCACACAGAAGTTGACATTGCTACCCTGATACTGTTTCCTCCACGTTACAATTACAGATTGTTCATCTACACAGGCCAAGAGAGCTGGAGGACAGCCAAAAGGTATTGTCAAACATTCAGATAAACTTATTTCAAAAAGCTGTATCCAAAGGGTATGCAAATAAAGGTGCATAAATGAGGGACACAACTCTGCATGTTAACCAGACTGAGATTTGTCTCTACACCAAGACATTGTTAGGCTTCAAAAAATAAACCTGTTTAAAATGTGCAAATTAGTAAATGCTTTTACCCAGAATTAAAAAAGAAAAAATCATTACCATCATCGGAATACAGCTCATAAATATTATGAGCTAACAACAAGAACACAATTCTCAACATTTTCTTAAGAAATATGATTTCTTAACAGTTGTCAGCACCTTTCTTTAGAAAGAAGAGCAGAAGGAGTCTCCTCAGGCTTTCTTCCTCCATCTTCATCCTCAAAGATCTGCTCTTTCACATTGTTCTGCCTTTCATTTTCATTCTGAGCAAGTTTTTGCAGAGGAAGAAAAGACAAAAAGGACAGAAGCCCTGTCATGCCAGAACTAACACATTCTTCTTCCACACAGCAGAACACAAATCTAAACTCTCAATTAGCTGTGGTTTGCCAACAAACCTTCTGCACTGGATGAAAGGACGAAAACATAAACAGCAGCAAATCAGGAAGTCCAGGGCAGGACACACAGAAAGAACTTTGCTATGCTGATTAAACAGTCCTTTTGCTTTCTGTTGCTGTTGCTATAGCAATATGAAAATGGGACTTTACCTGAGCAAACAGCTGTAGGAAGAAGCTGGTAAAGTGGCTTTTGCCTACCTGAAGTAAAAAGACTACGTCTGCCAGTACCACCTCTTGATTCCTAAACAGTCCAAGCAGTAGCAAACATCTTTCAGGAAAACACATCACATCAAAACAATGATAGCAAACAGGAATCCTACTGGTTTCACACACCACACCTGCCAGGAAAGTCAAAGTCCACCTTTACTACCTCTGTCTGGGTGCTGCTGGTCTGTAGCTCACACGGCAGCCTCTCTCTTTCAGGTGCAGGATGTTGTTTCAATGATTCCAGCTCTTCCAAAAGCATTCTCTCTCTCTCTGCAGCCAGGCTGTCGTTCTCCATCGAGACACGCTGGGAAAGAAGCAGTTCAGAGGCACACACAATTTCTTCACCTCCTGAGTATTAGTGAGCCCTGTCACTTCTGATTGCTGACTTGCTTTTCACAGTGCCATTCCAGCTCGCTCCTCAAAATGCTTACAAAGACACTGAAAGCTTTCTAAAATGGAACACAGGCTAAAAAATACTCCTGGTGTCTTACACTGTCTGTAAGATGCTGGTAAAATTTCATAGAATCATGGAACGGTTTTGGCTGGAAAAGCTCTTTCAGCTCACTCAGTCTGACCATTCTTTACTAAGGCTGGGGCTAAGCCATGGCCCTAAGCACCACAATTCTGCCTCTGGGAAACACCTCCAGGGATGGGCATTCAGCCACCTCCTTGGGCAGCCTGTGCCAGGCTTTGACAGCCCTTTTGGTCAAGAAATTTCTTCTCATGTCCAATCTAAACTTGCCCTGAGGCAACTTGAGGACATTTCCCCTCCCCTCCTGTCACTTGTTCCCAGGGAGCAGAGCCCAACCCCAGCTGGCTACAGCCTCCTCTTAAGGAGCAATGAGCTCAGCCTTTAGCCTCCTCTCCTCCAAACTAAACACCCCCAGGGGCCCTCAGCTGCTCCTCCCCAGCCCTGTTCTCCAGACCCTCCCCAACTTCCTTGTGCTTCTCTGGCCCTGCTCCAGCTCCTCAATGTCCTTCTTGGAGTAAGGATCTCAAACCTGCCCCCAGCACTGCAGCTGTGGCCTCCCCAGTACAGAGTGCAGGGCACAATCCTGCCCTGCTCCTGCTGCCCACACCAGTGCTGATCCAGGCCAGGCTGCTGGTGCCCTTCTTGGCCACCTGGGCACACCCTGGCTCACCTCCAGCTGCTGTCACCCAGCACCCCCAGGGCTTTCTGTGCTGGGCAGTTTGCAGCCACTCTGCTCGAGCCTGCAGCCTTCATGGGGTTGTTGTGCCCCTAGTGATGGACCCAGCCCCTGGCCTTGCTGACTCCAATGGAGATGTGTGCACACAGTGCCTGCACACTGAACATGTCTGTATCTCTCAACATATTCAGAGACACAAGTACAAATAAATATCCATCTGCCTGCTGATGTCCCTTTCCAAACCCCATGAACTCATTGGGTGAACCCCCAGATTACCTCAGCTAATTGCACTTTAAGGTCCTCCAGCTCTGCCAGGAGTTGCTCCTGGTTTTCCTTCTGCCGCTCCATTTGCTGCATGTGTCCTTTCCTCAGCAGCTCTGTGGCCTGCTGATGCTCCTGGTACTGCCGAACCAGCTCCTGCCTCATGTCCTCCAAACGCTCTTCATACAGCAGCAGCTGACTTGATGCTTCTGTGTCTGCTACAGGCACCTGACCACAGGGCTGAAATGTCAGCAGGATTTTAGCATTTGCTGTTCCATGACAGTTTCTGGTGAATATTTAAAACCATTTCAGAAGATACTTTCACAACCTAATGCAGGCAGCACAAAAGCAGGGGCTTGGGACCTGCTCTTTGGAAGCTCCAGACTTAGAATTAGGATCACATCACAGATTCATGGAATGGGTTGGGTTGGTAGGGACCTTCGAGATCATCTAAGTTACAACTCCCTTGCCATGGGCAGGGACACTTCCCATCAGGCCCAGTGTGCTCAATGCCTCACCCAGCCTGGCCTTGAACACCTTCAGGGAGGGGGCATCCACAAGCTCCCTGAGCAACCTGTTCCGGTGTCTCCTACCCTCACTATCAAAAATTTCTTCCTCATCTCCAGTCTCAACCTCCACTCTCCCAGCTCAGAGCCATTATACCTTGTCCTGTCACTCCCAGCCCTTGTCAAAAATCCCTCCCCAGCTCTCCTGCAGGTACTGCAAGGCTGGCTTAAGGGCTCCCTGGAGCCTTCTCTTCTCCAGGCTGAACAGGCTTACAGGCCAATTTTTGCTTCAGCCAACAAACACCAAATGTAGTTTAATATAAAATCTATTTTAGGATGAAATCATGGAGTCACAATTTTGGCTGTTTCTTACCATATTTACTGACCTTGCCCTCAATCCAAGCCTGTGAAAGGCTAAAGGTGTATTTGACATCTTAAATGTTCAAGGTTTGTGTTCAGCTCCTTTATCACCAAGGACTCAACTCTGTAACTGCTATTCTGAATCTGTTCCTTGCATAACCACCAGAAAGTAACCTAGTTTACACCAAGTCCTAGGCCAGTTTCTGGCCTGCACTACAGCTTTGTCCATGAAATGGAATGATTGTGAGGTAACTATACTCCTTTCCTTTACAGCAGAACACAATGCTGCAACAATCTGGCAGAACACAGCAAAGCAGCACAGATAATTTAGGTCTGAAGTTGTCACTGGTTTGAAAGGGAAAGATTTAAGTGGAATTTTCTTTGCAGTTTTCTCCTTGAAATGAATTGTGAACCTAAGGCTAAGGTGTGGTGTTTCACACTGCCAATTTGGGGGGGGTTTAAACACTCACCAGTGCTTCTTCCACTGGAAGCCCTTTGACAAGAGAAAAAAGGTCTTCAGAAACCACTGATCCCTTTGAGGCCTGTCCCAACACCAAACTTGGCTTGCTGCTAGAGTGAGGCTGTTCTCCAAGAGAGCTGAGCTCACCAGACTCTTCACTGAGCTCCTTGCAAAGTGCTTTCAGTTCTTGCTCACTGCCCTTGTCTGCTGATGTTCTCAGAGGGCTCTCAATCTCTTCTTTGCTACACTGCTTTCCAGTTTCAATATGCATGCCTTGCTGATGTCCAGTCTCTGCTTGGGCTGCCCCTTCCTTCTGCCCAGCAATTCTTGACCCTTCAGCCTGCTGGGCAAAGGCTACACTCATGGACACAATCACCTGAACACACAGGAGAAGTCTGCATTAGGTCATGGTCCACAGCACCACAGGTCACTGAAGAAGTCTCACTGCTGACCACCAGAAATAGAATCACAGTTCTGAACTTTGAGTGCTTGTGCTTATTCTTGCAGAGGAAAACAGAAAGACATCCTGTCCACCTGATCAACAGCCATGTTCTAAAACACAGAGATGCTGAATTTCATAGAACCACTGAATGGTGTTGGTTGGCAAAGCCCTTTCAGCTCACCCAGCCCAACCATTCTCTAACTCTACAAAGGCTGGG
>VWYK01058058.1:6316-51328 GCA_013399775.1 Semnornis frantzii | reverse complement strand
TCAGCACAATGTACAAGCAGAGATATACACAATAGACAGGAATATGTACAGAGATATACAAGTTAAAGGTAATACAGAAACACAACTCCCCTCCTAGAAATCAAGAGTCCCCAGGAGGGGCTCCCAACCACCCTTCCGCCTTCTTTCCACCCCTCTACCTTATCCCTGAGTCTGCCTTACATGCAAGGTGAGTTTGGAGGATCAGCAAGGGGGGTCAGAAGCAGAGTGGTTAGTTGGGTTACACAGCAGAAGCCCAGAAGACACAGCAGCTCCCAGAGACAGAGAGACTCTCTGTATTATCTATGTTTGTGTCCTTGTTTTTATACATCTCAGCAAGACTCCGAGTGAAGCAGACATCACCAGTGTTTGCTTTTCACAGCCTGTAATCTAATTTTTTAAATTAAAATATTCCAATTAGCCTTCCAGCCATTCTGCCTGAAGCCTGGAGCCTTCCTGGGGCTCTTGTGGCTCGAGTGCAGGATGCAGCTCTTGGCCTTGCTGAAAATGCACAGTGAAATATGACCAGAAAGTGTGAAATCTTTTCAACTGATCAGCTTTGAAACCCAAAGTAGCAGGAATTCCACTCTCTAAGCCTCTCATTTCTACACAAATTCTCATGTCAAGTATCATGTCAAGCTCTTTGTCTACTTTGGTTGAAGCTGCAAAGCAAATCAGCACCACTGCAACTCTGAAGTGTTAGAAATGCAAAATGAAAACTACAGCATGAAAACATATTTCAGAGTAACAAATGAAATCCAATACCTTTGCTATTTCTTCTTCTAACCTCTCTTGGTATTGTTTTTCCAGCAGCTGAACAAAATCCAGATCATTCTGCATTTCCATTTCCCTACCAAGCTGTAAGAAACACAGGAAACATCAGGCCAAGCAGCAGTGCTTTTCCTGCATTTTGAGTTTCATCCTGACAGCTACATTCCTCTGTTAGGTTATCTGTATTGCATGCAAATGGGAAAAGCCTTTGTCTTGGGTCTGCTTCAAAATCTAAATGTGAGTTTCAACACCTCTTCTCCCAGCACCATGTAAACTGCCCAGTACAGAGAGAACAGGGGAGAACACAAAGTATCACAGAACAAACCACCATCACTCTTACTCCAAGTGCAGCACTTGGGTGGGGGAACTCTGGGGTCTTGTCCATTTGCATTTCATTTCTTTGGGATTACTTCTTCAGAATGTCCCCTACATTGTTCAATCTACACCTCAAAAGCATCAAAATTTCACTTGAATTGCACATTGAGAGAACCATGGAATAGTTTGGGTTGGAAGGCACCTACAAGATCATCTGGTTCCCATGTCCACACCTGGGGGGGGCCTACCCAGGTTGCTCAAGGTCACATCCAGCCTGCCTCTGAATACTGCCAGGCTTGGAATCACCACAACTACTCTGGGCAGCCTGTTCCAGTGCCTCATGGGCAAGAGCTGCTTCCTCATGGCCCATCTCAACCCAGCTTGAAGCCACCACCCCTCATCCTGTCACTCTATGCCTTTGCCAGAAGTCCCTGTCCAGTTTCCCTGTAGCCCATTCCAATCCTGGCAGGCTGCTCTGAGGTCTCCTTGCAGCCTTCTTTTCTCCAGGTTGAACAACCCAACTCCCTCAGCCTATCCCCACAGCAGAGGTGCTCCAACTCTCTGATCATCTTGGTGGCCTCCCCTAGACCTGTTCTATCAGTTTCATGTCCTTCTTGTGTTGGGAGCTCCAGAGCTGGACACAGGACTCCAGGCGAGGTCTCAGCAGAGCAGAGAGGCAGAATCTCCTCCCTGCCCCTGCTTCCCACACTGCTTTGGATGCAGCCAGCACAGGGTTGGTTTCTGGGCTGCCAGAGACCACTGCTGGCTCTTGTTGAGCTGCTCCTCACCCAGCACCCCCAAGTCATTCTCCTCAGCTTTGCTATCCAGCCACTTTCCACCAGCCTGGATCTGTTACTAGTGCTCAGAGAGAAGTCACAAAGCTTTAAAGAGTGGAAGAAATCCTAGACTCTGAAGGTTGATTTTCTTCCCCTTCAGGAAGCAGCAGGCTTCCTGCTGTTCTTTCAAGGAAAAAAAGAAAAAAATAAAGACTTCAAACCCAGGATAAATACAGCAACTTCCATTGCTCTTCATTTCCAGAGCTGCTTTCAGTGACATTTGCATCTCTTTCCTAAGGTGGGCTGTGTAATGGCATGGCCTAGCATTAAGAGAATTGATGGTCATTAATCCTATCCACTATTAGCCCACACTGCAAGTTCAAAAGCCTCTAAATGGCACTGAAGATCTTTCCATTATCTCCCAGCTGGCTTACATACCTCCAGTGCTTCCTTTGGTCTTTGCTGAAGTTTTTCAGGGCACTTCACTTTCCTGAAGACTTCTTTCAGCTTTATTTCTGGATCTGTGGATACTCTAAAAGGTAGAAGAAGCAGAGGAGGGAGAAATGAAGACAAAATTCACTGTTGCAATAGACACTGTGTTTTCTCCATTCAAATATACATTCCATGAACACATTCATACCTTCTATACTCAAAAAGCAATAACTGATAGTTATTGCTTTTTAGCAATAGATAGATATCTATCTAGATAGATAGATAAGCAAATAACATTTGCTTCAGAATACACCTTTGCCCATGCCATCAACTTAGTAATTTGACTTTCTCATTCCTGTGTCTTCCAAAGATCAGCTCCTCCTCTAACTGCACATTCATCAACAGTTTTGCTAAGGACCTCACAATCTCATTTCCTTTATTAATTCTAAAACTTCTCAGTGTTGTCCTACTTCATTTGCAATGTTTATGTCATTTCTTTGCAACAACAGCTCTTGAAGGAACAAAACAATGCAAGAGAAAAAGGCTTGTGAGTAAAACATGGAGCTTCACATGCTCTCTGAATCACTGCTTTTTGTACACAGCACAAAATTATGAGAGAATGAAGAAGGGGCTCTGTCACAACCTTAGAGCAGCCTTCCAGTATCTGAAGGGGCTGCAGGAGAGCTGAGGAGGGACTTTTGACAAAGGCTTGCAGTGACAGGATGAGGGACAATGGCTTTGAGCTGGGAGAGGGGAGGTTGAGATTGGAGAGGAATAAATTCTTGATGGTGAGGGTGGGGAGACACTGAAACAGGTTGCCCAGGGAGGCTGTGGCTGCCCCCTCCCTGAAGGTGTTCAAGGTCAGGTTGGATGAGGCCCTGAGCAAGCTGTGCTGGTGGGAGGTGTCCCTGCCCAAGGCAGGGGTTGGCACTGGATGGTCTTCAAGGTCCCTTCCAACCCAACCCATTCTGTGATTCTACAATCAAAGATCTGATGAATACCTCCAGTGGTGCTCAGAGGCTCCCCCAGCACTCTGAAGCTTAGTCTGCAGATGGACAATCTCTGTAGTGTATCTCTCTTCACTTTCTTTCAGCTGCTGCTGGAAATAGGCCCGAAGGTGTTCCAGTTCTTGAGCATGTTGCTCTTCAAGTTGTGCTTTCAGGTTCCCTATCTCCTTCGAGCAGTACTCTTGAATCCCAGGGTCTGTGTGTAGGGGAGGGAAAACATTGCACCTCTCTCCTGAGGTATCAGCAACCACTGCCCCTCAGGGTTTCTTCTGATAAGACATCAATTTCTTTTCCACCCCAAATAATTATGACTTTGCCTCTCATTTTGCACAACTGTATCTGATATGGGTAACAGAACTTTAACTGTGGGAAACAAAAGGCTGCAAGCTGCTGGGGGACCTGCAGCATCTCTGTGATTGGGACAGGTGAGAGCCCTGGAGCTGTTTAGCCTGGAGAAGAGCAGCCTGAGGTGGGAACTCACTGATGCTCATCAATACTGCAAGGGTGGGTGGGCAGCAAGATGAGACCAGGCTTTGTTCAGTGGTGCCCAGGGACAGGACAAGGGGTAAGGGGCACACACTGGAACATCAGAAGTTCATCTGAACATGAGGAGGAACTTCCTTAATTTAAGGCTGCTGGAACCCTGGAACAGGCTGCCCAGAGAGGTGGTGAGTCTCCATCTCCTGAGATATTCCAAACCCACCTGGACATGCCCCTGTGTGACCTTCTCTAGGTGACCCTGCTCTAACAGGGGGGGCAGGACTTGATAATCCAGAGGTTCCTTCCAACCCTACCATTCTGTGATTCTGTGAAACTGGAGAAGACTAAACCAAAACTGCCTCACAGAATAGAATGCTGATGTAGTTGAGAGAGTTCAGAAAATCAGGATATCATGCTGTGACACCTCCAAAATATCTTATGTGCTTCAGGTAGTGGTAAGCTATGAATCAGCTGAGATCTTAAGACTTTGTTCTCTTTCTCAACACACAAACATTTATGAAGCCACATCCATTTTTTACCCTGTGAAGGAGGTGTTGCTTCCAGATGGGTAGGTTCCTCTTCTCTCCTCCTTTCTGAAGAAGGCAGACATGGTTCTTTTACCTAAAAAAATAATTAAGTAAATACAAATGGCAACAATCTGTCTAGCAACAATGCAAAAAATTGTGTCATTACAAATGTGCAAAAAAAAAGGATGGTGGCCAAAGCACCAGAGAGCAACCAGTCTAACAGGATGTCTCACTTTACAGCCTGCAGCACCAAGGATGCATTTAGAGCTAGCTGCTGAGCCTGTCAGACTCTGGCTACAAGCTGCTAAGTCAGAACTCAATCCCAGAAGCTCCTCTCCAAAGGGGAACTGGGTAGCAGCCTTCTCCATTTTATCAAATCATTGCCTTGCTCTGCCACTCAACCAGGACACACAAACACAATCTCAAACACACTCCTTGCTCAGCCAGAGGGAATTCATTCAACAGAAGAAATCCAAATTCTCCTCTTTACCTGTTTACAGTCCTTCACCAGCTGTGTCTGAAGTGCTTTCAGCCTGCTGTACTCTTCCATTATCTTGTGGAGAAGTGCATCCATGCCTTCTTGCCCAGCTGAAAACATCAAACATTCCATCATCACTCTGAGTGAGCCCTTAGTTCACAAGCTGTCCACTGATAAACATTACAAATTACTGAAATGAGTGAGGCTCCATCCCATGCTGGATGCATTTTAATAAAACCTGACACAGATGATATTTTTTTGGTGCAGCTGTTTGCTTCTTCATGAAGAGGAGGAAAAGCAACAAACAAACCACTTTTTTCATCAGTTTCCACTGTAATGAAAACAGTGCAAGAAAACACTCCTAAGAATAAACAGAAGTGGTTCAGGAGGGTAAGGAGATCTCTAAAGCAGTTGTTTGGGCACAGAAAAAACAGAAGGGGTTCAGGAGAGTAAGGAGATCTCTAAAGCAGTTGTTTGGGCACAGAAAAAACAGAAGTGGTTCAGGAGAGTAAGGCAATCTCTAAAGCAGTTCTTTGGGCACATTAATTAGCACCTGAACAATTGATGGCATCACTGCCAGGCAGAAATACTTGAAATCAGTGTTTTGTTTTGACCAGCATGACAGCACAGTGCCATTACCTTGAGCCTGACCTCTGTGCCTCTGTAATTCTACACCCAGCTTTTCTCTCAGAGCAGCAGGCCTGTGGAGAACATCCTCTTCCTTGTCACCAGTGTCTATGGCAACTGAAGAGTGCTCATTCTGATTGTCACACAAAACCTGCACAACAAAGGAAGAAAATAAAGAATGGTTTATTAACTTATCAATCCCAATTCACAAAGGAAAGGTGAAAAATGGTGCAAGGAAAGTAGTATTTTGAGAACATTAAATTTGGTGGAAAAGGTGGCACAGACCATTTGCAGAGGGTTGTTGTGACCCAAGGGCAGGACCCAGCCCTTGGCCTTGCTGAATCTCTTCCCATTGGCCTAAGCCCATGGGTGCAGCCTTGGGAGGTCCCCCTGCAGAGCCTCCTTGCCCTCCAGCAGACCAACCCTGCCTGCAGCTTGGTGTCACCTGCAGGATTACTGAGGGAGCATTCAATCTCCTCTTCCAGGTCACTGATAAAGACATGTTGCAGCTAAGAAAGAAATTACTACCTTAATGGAGATATGAGAGCCATGATGCCCTGTGTGCCCATGTGTGTGTGACACCAGACCACTGTTAAATCAAAAACTTAGAGCCAGATACATACAGAGAAGAAACAAATAATTCTGAACTAACAGATGTAAGAGGAACACTAGACAGAAGATCAAGACCAGTATAAGACAGGTGACTTTTCTCACAAGGACATGGAACAGATTAGGAAACAAAATACTCAAACTTCTGCAATGGTACTTTGGAGATCAGCTTTATCAGGCCCTAGTTAGAGATTCAGGCAAAAAAACCCTTGTGAAAAATGACTTTGTTCTTTGTTTGATTCCCAACACTTCCATTTTAGGAAAGGCTTCTTGTTGCATCTTACCTGAGCAAGCCTAGAACATTCCTCAGTGACAGCTTCGTTCAGCTTCTCTATAAGCCTCTGTGTAGACCTGACTTCATTGTCTGTAACATAAACCATTCTGATTATCTTGCAGCACACACACAGGGCAACCTGTCCTGCCTCACCTCCTGCCTTGATGAGGTTGCCTCTTCAGCTCTTAGAAAGCCACGGAATCATAGCATGGTTTGGGTTTGAAGAGATCTTTTATAAGTCATAGAAGGATTTGGGTTGGAAGAGACCTTCAAGATCATCTAGTTCCAACCCCACACCTCTCACAAGGCCCCACTCAACCCAGCCTTGAAGACCTCCAGCAAGGGGGCATCCACAACCTCACTGTTCCTGTATCTCTGCACCCTCACTGTCAAGAATTTCATCCTAATCTCCAGTTTAAGCCTTCCTTCCTCAAGCTCCAATCCATTACCTCTCATCACCCAGTACCACATCCCTGCAGAGCAGAGATCTCTTCAACTATACCAGGTGGCCCAGAGGCCCATCCAATCTGACCTGGAATGGTTCAAGGGATGGAGCTTCCACAAGCTCCCTGGGCTACCTGGGCCAGTGTTTCAAAATGTAAAAACTTCACCCTTGTATCTAGTCTCTATCTTGCTCTTTTAGTTTAAAACCATCACTCCTTATCCTGCCAATGGAGTCAGGACTTCTGCATCAATTTTTTATTTCCCTCTTTCCTGTTCAACCCCAGATTCACATATTATGGCAGAACTGGATCTTCAAGAGCTGCAAGTGACAAGAAGCAGGTTTGTGCATTAGGGAACTCTGGAAAGATCAAACTTTACAGGAGCACCACAAGAGGCAAAGAACACTGCAAAAAAACTACAAGCGGGCGAGTGAGAGGATGGCAGAGAAGTAGCAAAGGAAAAGCAGCACAGCAACACCAAAGCTGAGGCAAAAGCAGCAGCAAAGCAGCTTAACCTGGGCTAGGATCCAGTGCAAAAACTGAAAGAACAAAGAAAGAAACAAGTCCCAAAATACTTTGCTGATGCAGGCAAACACACATAAATCTCTTCAACAGCTCTTCACAAGGAGCTGTCCCAACACTAACTGAAGCTGCAACACTTACTACTCCTTTCTTGTAATACCATTCCTTCTCTTCCATGTATTATTATCATTTTTCACATAATTATTACTTTTTCTATTTTTTCTTTTTTTTAATCCCCCCCTAAGTACTCTGAATAACAGACTACTTGTAATGGGTACAAAATTTGGTAGAAAACCATTTCAGAATGTTCTACACAAGCAGTTTCTTGGACAGCTGCAAGCCCTTGTGCTTTTCTTCTCAAGGCACTGAGCTTTCCCTCCCCATCACTTTGATCAAGTTACCTGCTTGCTGAGTTTTCAAGGTCTGGAGCTCCAGCTGATGCATGCTTTGCAGGTCATTCATCTCTTGCAGGTGGCTCCGTACCAGCTCCTCTTTCAGACTGCAAAGGGCATTCTCCTTCTCTGCCCTCAGGTCCTCACGGACCTGCTCTACGTGAGCAGAATGCACCAGGGACAGGCAAATGCGCTGCGCTTCCATCTGCAGCTGTAGATCAGTCTGGGAATGGAAGGAGACACAGAGTGAGACATGAGAAAACCATGGCCTGACCTTGCAAATTTCTGACATGAATCATGTGTGGAATGGAACATGCATAGGTAGGACAGACCCACAGAACAGTAGGGAGTGCAAGGGATCAGTAAGTTTGCAGATGACACCAAGTTAGGAGCAGCTGTGGGTCTGCTGGAGGAGGGCACTGCAGAGGGACCTGGACAAGCTGGATGGGTGGGCAGAGGCCAATGGGATGAGACTGAACAAGGTTAAGTGCAGGTTCTACACTTTAGCCACAACAACCCCAAGCAGTGCTACAGGCTGGGGACAGAGTGGCTGAGAGCAGCCAGGCAGAGAGGGACCTGGGGGTGCTGGGAGAGAGGAGCTGAACATGTGGCAGCAGTGTGCCCAGGTGGGCAGCAGAGCCAATGGCATCCTGGCCTGGATCAGGAGCAGTGTGGCCAGCAGGACAAGGAAGGTTATTCTGACCCTAGACTCAGCACTGGTCAGGCCACAGCTTGAGTGCTGTGTCCAGTTCTGGGCCACTCAATTCAAGAGAGATGCTGAGGTGCTGGAAGGTGTCCAGAGAAGGGCAGCAAGGCTGGGGAGGAGTCTGGAGCACAGCCGTGTGAGGAGAGGCTGAGGGAGCTGGGGGTGTGCAGCCTGCAGGAGAGGAGGCTCAGGGCAGACCTCATTGCCCTCTACAACTACTTGAAGGGAGGTTGCAGCCAGGTGGGGTTGGGCTCTGCTGCCAGGCACCCAGGGACAGAAGGAGGGGACACAGCCTCAAGCTGTGCCAGGGGAGGTCTAGGCTGGATGTTAGGAGGAAGTTCTTGACAGAGAGAGTGATTGGCATTGGAATGGGCTGCCCAGGGAGGTGGTGGAGTTGTTGTCCCTGGAGGTGTTGAAGCAAAGCCTGGATGGGGCACTTAGTGCCATGGTCTGGTTGACTGGCTAGGGCTGGGTGATAGGTTGGACTGGGGGAGCTTGGAAGTCTCTTCCCACCTGTTTGATTCTATGACCTCTAAAGGTCATCCAGTCCAACCCCTTGCCAGAGCAGAGTCACCCAGGGCAGGCCACACAGGAACACATCCAGTTGGGTGTTGACAGTCTGCAGAGGAGGTGGCCCCACAACCTCTCTGGGCAGCCTGCTCCAGTGCTCTGTCACCCTCACAGTAAAGAAGTTTCTCCTCATGTTGAGGTGGACCTTCCTGTGTTTCAGCTCATACCTGTTATTCCTGGTCCACCCCAAAACCCCATTCATTCCCAAGGCCTGTAGCTGTAGCCATTGGCCATGCTGCTACACACAACTACATATCTGTAATTCAAAGCAGCTCAGGAAAAAATTGATGCAAATTTCCAGGTGCAAGCTCCTCCAGATTTGCACAGCTCAAGTATTTTCTAGAGAGCATTGTGCAACCTACCTGTTCTGATTTCAGTGTGTCCACTTGCTGCTGCAGGTGATGATCTCCACGGTGTGAAACGCCTGTGGGTGACACTTCATCTGCCAGCCTGTCTGCCAGCCCATGCGAATCTTCTACAACAGACTGCTGCATCTGCTGAGCCTCCTTCCTTTTTGTTACCTCACCACTGGTATCTTTGCCTGAACTTAGATGTCCTCGTCCATTCATTCCTTCAGCACCTCCACTGCCTGGGCTGAGGGTTTTATTTCTGCTCTCAGAGGCTGGAGGAGCAGTCTTGAGAGTTTTTCCTTTAGAGTACTTTGTCCTGGGTTCAGTACCCCTCCTGCCTCCCCTCTGGGCACGGCTAATTATGACTTCTAGTTCCTTACATTTTGCTAGAACAACTTCTTTCTCATCTTGTAAGGATTTCACTTTTTCATTTAAATGACCAATTTCACTGTGCTTTGACTTCAGCTGCTCAGAGAGATGAGAAAGTCTCAGGGATAACTGCAGTTTCTCACGCTGGGTAGCCTCAAGCTTTTCCATCAGCTCTGTTGCATCTTTCTCAACAACATCTCCAGCCTCGAATGTGTCTGCCCTGGGCACCTTGATTTCTTTACTCCCTTCAGAACCAGAAGCTTTAGTTTTATATAAAACTGGTCTGCTGCTTTGTAAGTGGTGAAGTTTTTCATTCAAAGCTTCAAGTCTGCTTTTGTATTCAGCTTCCTGCTTATTCTGGTCCTCTTCTAACTCTGACTTTGCCTTCAGAAGGCTTGCACATTCTTTCTGCAGCTCCTGATAATTAGCTTCAAGTCTTCTCTCAGCACAGGCAAAGGCACTCCTCTGCTTTTCAGCATCCTCTTGGAGCTGGCTATTTTGCTTCTGAAGTTGCTCATTTTCAGTCATCAGCTTTTCCAACCTTTTCTGCATGTCCAAGCTCTCTGTCTCAGAGCTAACCCTGCTGTTCAGAATGATGTTTTCTTCACAGCTCACCAACACACTTTTCAGTCTCTCTTCCAGAGCTGTGTTTTCCCCCTTCAGAAGGTTATTCTGTATTTCAAGTTCTGAACACTTCCTCTGAAGGCTTTCTTCCCTCTCCTTCATTTGTTCCTGCATTGACTCAGTTTTAAGCTGCAGCTCTTGAATCTCCTGTTCAAGACTTCCTTTTTCTTTTTCCTCTTGCCTAAGCACTTCGAGCTCCTTCTGCAGGTCATGGATCTGAAGTGTCATTTCTTCAGATCTGGACTGCTGTAACTCTTGGAGGCTGGAAATCTCCAGTGTCAGCTGATTCTGCTTTGTGATTAAAATGTCCTTTTCCTTTTGCATGGCTTCTATCTTTTGGCTCATTTCATTTTGCACCTCATCTAGCTGCTGCTTGTGGTGCATACTCAAGGTCTCTTTAAGGCTCTCCATGCTCACCATGTGCTCTTTTTGCAAGCTATCTCTAAGTCTGGAAAGTTCCTCTTCATGACTGAAGAGAAGCTTTGTTCTCAGTCTCTCCAATTCTGCTTCTTGAGATTCTGCCATCCTGTCCAACACAGCATCCTTCTCCCTTTCTAGCATTTCCAGTTTTATTTTGTAGTTTGTGACTTCTGCCTCGTGTTTTAATTCCAATTCCTTCCTGACTTCGGAGGCGGCAACCAGCTGAGTTTTCAAATCCTCAATCACCAACTGGAATTTTTCAGCTTCATTTAATCTACATTCCATCTCCACTATAGTTTGCTTGGCTCTCTGAATCTGCTCTCTCGAAAACTCCAGTTCTCGCAGAAGCTCTTCGATTCTGCTTTGCTGAAGAGACTTCTCTGCTGAAATGGCTTCCATCTGCTGCACCAGCTCTTGCTTTATTTGTTCCCTCTCATTATCAGCACCTTGCAATTTCGCACTCAGTTCATCAATTCTGATGCTCATGGAGTGCATTTGCTCCCTGTCTCCACTCTGGTCCAAACGCCGAGTGGCAGCTGCCTGCAGTGCAGCTTTCTGCTGTGAAAGGCGCTGCTCTGTTTCCAGGGCATGCTGCTTCATTAATTCTTGCTTCATTTGCACGAGCTGCTGCCCGTGCACTTCATCCAGTTCAGCCTGAAGCTGTGCCAGTCTCCTTTGTGTTTCCAGCTCCATTCTTTGCACCATGTCAGCTTCGGCCTGGCTGTCTTTATAATACCTTTTCTGCAGCTCCTCCACCGTCCCCATCAGCTGCTTGATTTCCTCAGAACATTGTCTTTCCTTCTGCTTGTAGGTGGCAAGCTCAGCTCTCACATTACTTATCTCCTGCTCTTTCAGTGAAACCTGTTCTTGCAATTCTTCAATTGATTTAGCAGCATCTGATAGTTTTTCCTGAAGCTGAAATGAATTTTTTTCTTTTTCCCCAAGTTTTGCTTCCAGCTCCTCAATTAATGTTTCTTTTTCTTGCTGTTTACTTAAATCTCCTCCCTCATTTTTCTGTTTTTCCTTTAAAAAAAATAAGCAAATCCAAGCTGTTGTTTTTAGGTTATATTCTGAACATGTGAGAGCAGTTACAGACTTAGCTATTGAAAGACAATGCCTTCCTGTGCTGGTTGGAGGCTAATTGGAATACTTTAATGGAGAAAATTGTATTATAGGCTGTGAAAAGGAAACAGTGGTGATGTCTGCTTCACTCAGAGGCTTGCTGAGATGTTTAAGAACTCAAAACAATGATAAGCCACTTGGGCACAGACTCTCTGGGGCTGTCTAGCTTCTTGCCTTCTCCTCTCTGCCCAGTAACCTCACTAACCACTTTCCTTCTAACCTCCCTTGCCCATCCTCCAAACTCCTCTTCTGTGTAAGGCAAACCTTGGGGTAAGGTATAGGGGTGGGGAGAAGGTGGATGGATGGTTGGGAGCCCCTCCTGGGGACTCTGATTTCTGGGAGGGGAGTTGTGTTTCTGTATTCCCTTTACCTTGTCTATGTCTGTAACTGTTCCTGTCTGTTGTGTATATCTCTGCTTGTACATTGTGTTCAGCTGTAAACAGAGCTTCAGTCCTTAACTTCCAGCTGCCTGAGTCTAGTCTGGGGGATTTTACAAAGTGGGGGGCAGGGAACACCCAAACCATCACACTTCCCTTAGATGGCTACTGATTGTATAGAAAAATACAGCAAAGTTATTTACTGACCTCCTTGACAGGTTTTCTCTACCTGTGGACTAAGTGACAACCCCTCCCTCTGATCCCTGCCCCCAGCATCACACCTCACACTCCTAAAACAGATAAAAATGAAGGAAAAAAAGCCTTTTCCATTTCTTCCAGTTGTGCTCTGATACTTCAGAAAATTATAGTTGGTGCAAACTACTGAATGCTTTGTCAGTTGCAATGACTTTCTTTTTTTCCTAGCCACTTTCAAGACTTTTTCCATGAATGACAAGAAAAGCTGTAGGGGAGGTGTGCTGGTTTGAGGCTAACTGGAATATTTTACTGAGAGAAATTGAATCAGCTGTGAGAAGAAAGAAAAACAACAAGAGTAACCTATATCACTCATTTTTCTGCTGAGAAGCAGAGCTGGTCAAAATATAGATAAGACACTCACTGCTCACACACTTCTGAGTTCTCAGTAGTTGTTGTTCTGCTCCTTTTCACTCTGGTGGTCTGTGGCTGCTTCATGCCTTAACTCTAATCCAACCTAACCCTTTATTTCCTCTAACCTCCTTGTGTCTTTGTGACATCTCACCTCAGATCTCTCCAGATTTATCACATGAGATATATGGGTTTGATCTGGTTATTTCTGAAGGGAGGGAAAAGGGGAGAAAGGAGAGGGAGGTTTGGGTCGGGATCCTCCTGGCAACCTGATTGTTTTGGAGGGATTTTTTGTTCCTGTATTATTTTTAACTTGTATATACACACACACACATATACATACACACACACATATATATATAGTATATTGTGTCTGTATCTGTATATTGTGCCTATATCTGCTTGTATACTGTGGTAAGCTGTAACTATAGCTTCATTCCTTAACTTCCAGCATGCTGAGTCCAGTCTGGGTGATTTCATTACATGGAGGGGCAGGTAACTCCCAAACCATCACATGAGGGAAAGAACTTGTTCTTTCCTCAGGACAGAAAAAGACTGTCCAAGCAATTTCTGCTTTCTAAGAACATGATGTCCTTTCATGAAGGCATCTGAGAAACATCACAGTTTGATCATTCACTGTAAATATTTCTGCACTTTCTCAGTTCTAACTTCTAGATGTGTTACCTGACAGGAGCAGTCTTAGAAACTCCAATTCTTTGTATGGATTCTAAGCAGCACACCCATAGTCTGTGCCCTTAAATTTCCAACTAGCTACAAAATCATGAAAAGAAAAAAAGAAGATGCTAAGAGAAATGATCTTTGCAGCAAGGAACATACCATTTCACATGCTGTGATTTTGTCCTGAAGATGTGAAATCTGCACTTCAAGCTCTTCATTCTTTCTGTGATAATTCTTCAGCAGACATTCTTGTTCTTCCAGCTGCTGCTGGTGTGCAAGTATCTGTTGCTTGGCTTGCAATAAATCAGCAGCTGTGCAGCTATGGCTGGTGTTCCTTAGGGCTTCACTTGCCTGCAACTTGAATGTGAAAGAATAAAACTTAAAATAGAGTAAAATTTTCCAAACCCAGTTTGAATTACAGAGAAAGTGATCTTTATGATCTTCTTCCATCTCCCAAGCCCAAAGACTAGCAGAGCATTCTCTTACTTACTTCAGGAGGAAATATCCAACTACTAAAGACTACTGAATTGGTTTATGGTGAGCTAGCACAGGACAGCACTGCCTCACAAACATTCCCAAGCAGTAAAATGAACTGTTTGTAATGGCTGTCAGACCAGATCCTGAATAACAAAAATTCAGCCTTCAGAATACAACCCACCTGAAGTTCAGAAAAGCTCTAGCAAGTGCTTGCACAGCACAAAGACTTCAACATTCTGCTGTAACACTCTAGATTGACACCACACAGGTAGAATCACAGAATGGTTCTGGCTGGTGGCCAAAGAAGTTGGCCTTCTAGAACACCTGGGCACACTCTGGCTTGTTAACAGTGTCCATGGCACATCATTAAGCAGGGCCTTTTGTAACAAATGCTTCTCTGAAACTTAACTTCCTCACTTATATGACCTCTAGCAACAGCACCTGAGGCAGTTTTACCCAGAAATACAGATAGCTCAGGCCATGAATGGGGACCCACCAAAGCTGGCAGCTGGCTGCTCTGATTTCAAAGGGAACAGGCTGGATTTCAGCCCAAAGCTCTGAGAACCAGTTACAGAAGTGTCTTTTTCTGAAGCTGACTGCCATCATTTAGCATTTACCAGGAGCTGTTGCCACATAGCAGGGAAGAAAACAGACTTATCTTTCTTGCAATTTTATAGTCAATTAGTACAATAAATCAGCTGCTGTGATGAAGGACCTGTGAAGAGACTGATCATTTATACTGAAAGAACAAGACTGAAACACAGCACCAGAAATTCTCTCTGCAGGAAGTAGCCATTTCTGGACCCTTCGAAGCAACCTCAACTTTCAGACACAGCTATCCTGGCAGCACTGCAACTTACATGCTGAAACTGAATTTGCAGTTTTTGACTTTGTTCAGTAAGCTCCAAGAACTCCCTCATCGTTTCGTCCTTTTCTTTCCGCGCCTGCTGCAGGTTCGTGGTGAGCTGTGTGATGATGTCATCTCTTTTCTTGATAGCAGCTTCAAATTCTTGCAGCTATAAAAGATAAGCTATAAGTGCACAGCAGAGCCACAAACTAAAAATACTATTCTAGTACAGGAGGAATGTGTTATCCTTAACCTCTGCATTTAAAAGATGTCACACAGACCAAGTGCAGCATTTCTCTTTTCAAACTAAATATTTCAGAAACAGATTTTTTTTTCCCCCCTCTCATTTATCAAGATGAACTCTCCACAAAATGTATTGATTCGAGGGCAAAATCAGAGTACTTAGAATAGTAGAATGGTTTGAGTTGGAAAAACCTTTTCAGATCGTCCAAACGTTCTCTAACTCTACCAAGGCTGGGGCTAAGCCACGGCCCTCAGCACCACAGCTCTGCCTCTGGGAAACACCTCCAGGGGTGGGCATTCAGCCCCCTCCATGGGCAGCCTGTGCCAGGCTCAGAGAACCCTTTCAGTCAAGAAGTTTCTTCTCATGTCCAACCTAAATCAGCCCTGGGGCAACCTGAGGCCACTTCCTCTTGTTCCTAGGGAGCAGAGCCCAACCCCAGCTGGCTGCAGCCTCCTCCCAGGGAGCTGCAGAGAGCAATGAGCTCTGCCCTCAGCCTCCTCTTCTCCACACTAAAGACTCCCAGCTCCCTCAGCTGCTCCTCCCCAGTCCTGTTCTCCAGAGCTCTCAGCAGCTACAACCTCCTCCTGTTGCAGCAGTTCTGCAACACTCCTCATGTCCATGCACTTCTCCCACAAGCACTGCAAGTTTTCTCAGCTCTGACTCCAGTTGCACTCATTGTACTAAAACCACATCATAAATTACATGCAGTACCCTACCTGGGGACCCCAGAGAAATTATTTGTGCCCACATGAGAAAACAGCTCCAGCTGCACATCGGTAAAATGCATTTGATAGAGAAGTCTTTTGTAATTTGCATTGATGGAATTGTAAAATACAGGAAAAATCTTTCAGAATTGTTTTCACTTTTGTAGGACTGCATCCAAGCAATCCATCCAATAAATGGCTCATTTTAATTTTGCCAGTCTGAACTCATTCAAGGCTGAAGGAAGCTTCACCCCTAGCTACTGCACATCCCATCAGCCACCCTCTGCAACTGTTCTGTTTGCAGTGCTCCCCAAAGGAAGCCTCTATGAGTTCTGCACTGAGTCTTGAGCTAATGCTTCCACATCCAGCTGCCTGATTTAGGAGGAGGACATTATTCTGGGGGACATAACCATCAGAAGTAGCTTAAGCAAGCCCAGTTGTGCAAATGTGAAGGAATTCTTCGAGTGTTCTATTCAGAACACTGCATTGAACCCCTCCTTGGAAAGCAGAGATCTAGTGGCAATAGTGACACTTGTTACAGCAGAGAACACTGCGAGCAGCTCAGCTGAAGCTGCCAGCCCTCGCCTTTCGCATCTGCTCAATGAAACTAAGTAACCCAATTTGTCCCTTCTGATCCACGAGGTGCTGACAATTTTAAAGGTTGTTTCTTAGCTGGAACTCAAGCACCCAACCTATCTTCTGCCCTCTCCTTTTACAGTTATTTTGTTTCTTGTGGGAAAAGAAACAATCGAGCAGAAGCCTCTCACAGCTGAGGTATCGCACACTCTGCACGGCCACCAGACAGAAGCTCCCCACAGCTCCAGGAGTGGCATTGCACCATGGACTGGTTTGGTTTAAAGCATTTGGATTTGTTCTTTAAACACTAACCACAAACAGCTGAGAAGTGGAAACATTTTCACTCGCAGGTTTTCCAGGGAAAACTAACAGCAATCACAGTGGTGAGAAATTAAAGCTTTGCTAATGCCTCAGAGAGCCACAGAATGCATCAGGTGGGAAGGGACCTCTAAAGGTCTTCTTGTCCCAACACCCCCTGCAATGAGCAGGGACATCCTCAACTAGGGCAGGTTGCTCAGAGGCCAATCAAGCCTGACCTTGAGTGTCTCCAGGGATGGGGCCTCCACCACCTCCCTGGGCACTTTATGCTATAATAGTAACCACTATGCTTAGCACAACAGATACAAGACAGAAATTACAACAAAATTTGACTTAAAAAGCAGCACCAGAGATCCATCAACAGGCAAAAAATTGCTAAAACCACCTCCTCCAGGGCAATCACTTAAAGATCACTCAAGTATGGTGGAAAATATGAGACCTACATTGGCAGATGGATTCGAAATGAAAGCAGAAAGTTATCATTCTGCAATCACAATGAAGGAGAAAATGACCATAGGAATGATTTTGGTACTCTGTAGTACTTTGTAATAGAAAAGCACAATGATGTGACCTGAATCCCAATCAAGAGAGAGGTAGGACACGAAACATGGCAAAGTGGTGACTTCAGTGCACTGTACCACTTGCTTTGACTGGAAGAGTAAGTTTGCCATGTTCTTTGCAATGGTGTTTTTGAAGAGATATTTTGCTGTGATCTCAAGTTATTAGATGTTAATTAAAACCTTCAGACACTTTGTGTTTCAGACTGTCTGCTCTGACATGCAAACACCTTTATGATTCAAGGATCAACTCAGCTCATAATCATAGAATGGTAAGGTTGGAAGGGACCTCAAAGATCATCTAGTTCCAACCCCCTGCCATAGGCAGGGACACCTCCCACTATCATTCTTTAAGAAGTAAAACCTGAGGGTTTTTTATCCTGGAGCAACAAGCGAGGTATCAGAGAAATGAATTCAAGAACTGGAGAAGAATTAAGGCTTTCCTTGCTGAAAATGATCTTTCTGTTCCTGGCTTGAAAGAAGCCACCGTGAAGTAGGCTGAAATTATCACCACTTGCAAAGCCAGTTTTAAATTTCAAGTCCATTTTAAATACAGAGAAAAAGGACACACAACAGAAATGCCACTCAAAGAAGCAGGGAGCAGGGTAGGTGGTGCAAGAAAGGCTGTGGAACTCCAGCACACACACAGCCTGCCTCTTGCACAGCTGCTGTCCAACCAGCCCTGCCAGGCGGTGCTCTGCATCTCCCCACCTAACCCAGCAGTGAGTAGCAAGAGACCCAAGGCAATGATACCTGTTGCAATCCTTCTGTACCATATGCTGCCCTCATTTCTTCTAGCTCTCTGTTTAGCTCTTCAATCTCTTGCTGTTTCCCAGCCAATTCATTCTCCATCACCTCTAGCTGCATGTCAGAGCGCTGCATTCCATGCTCAGAACACATTTCTCCAACTCCAAATTCTTCTTCCTAAATCAATCCAAGTTCCTTAACATGCCATGTTTTCTTTTGATGCTTTATCACAGTAAGCAAGCTCAGATATCAAATTCTGTATCAAAAGCCACCGTAGCACATTGATAACACAGCACTGAAGATCTTATTGCCATGGTAACCTTTGTTAGTAAAACTCGCACCTCAGCAGCACTGAAACAAAGCATTTCTGTGAGTCCTGCTGTGTCGTCTCAGCTTTAATAGCAGTAGTAAATCAGCTTTAACAGCAGTAGTAAATCGCTCTGCATCTCGAGTTAGTCTTAATAGGAGTAGTAAAGTGCTCTGCATTCCAGGTTTAATGACACACAATGTTAACAAATAACAAACAAGCAGGTGCAGAGCTCAGCAGGCAAAATAAATTCTTAAGCTGCAGCAGAGTTTTTTGTTCCCAAGGCAAGTGCTGGAGGCTTTTAGTAATTCCCCATTAGTGTTAGGACTCAATTTGCAATACTGTACCCTGGTTAGGTCTGCAGGTGCAGCTGTGCTCGCCACAAAACTGTAACCATTTACCTGTGCAAAAAGACAATTTCTAAGTAGATTATTGCTGGAAATAAAAGCTTGATTTGTTTTCCATTTGGCTGAATCTTCTGTGGGACTTTCCTACAGACCCATGGGAATTTTTAGGCTACAAAAATTATTTAAAATACAAGATAGTTTTATATACTATATATATATATATAAAACTTATATAATTGCAGCAAATTAAGAACAGGTAACAGGCAAACCACCCAAACATTGCACAAATAGATCCTACTGGCCACAACTAAAAAACATAATATGAATTTAAACATCTAGAGGAAAAAAAAAAAAAGGAATTCAGATTTAAAGACCAATGCAAAGCTTTATACTATAAACCACTAAAATGGAGCACTGCTGCCTTTTAAACTTCACATTTAGTCTTTCTCTACATTACTAAACATAGTTGTGCTTTCTAAAAGGTATTTAGACACCAAGATCTACTATTTCTGACAGTCACCAGTTTGTTGGTAGCCAAAATAATTCCAAATAAAAAGAATATGCTGTGGACTTGTGAGCAACCCTAAACTACACAGGCAGGCTTTTCAAAGAGCAGACCAATGTTTGCAAAGGAGAAAGCAAGAACAGCTGTTATTTCCCCTCAGAGTTGCTTACTACATCAGGGCCTGAAAGAAAAATGATGGTGGAGAAGCATCATAGCATTTCAGACCCAAACACTACCTTTACATCCAAAAAGAACAAACAAACAAACAAAACAAAGCAAAAAAGCAAAGCTTGACTGCTCAGACTCCTGCCATAGTCTGGATCAGGGCTTATTTACAAATGATTATCATGCTTGAGCAAATCATTAAGTCACCCAAAACCCAAGAACACTTACAAATGGGATGATGTAACCACCACCTTTGCATGAAGAATAGGAATCAGAGTTAGATTCATCTTCATGGCATGAGCAGGTTGGCATGACCAACCTGGGCAACCTGTTCCAGTGTCTCCCCATCCTCACCACCAAGAATTTCTTCCTCAGCTCCAGTTTCAATCTCCCCTCTCCCAGCTCAAAGGCACTGTCCCTCATTCTGCCACTTCCAGCCCTTGTCAAAAGTCCCTCCCCAGCATTCCTGGATTCCCTTCAGGTCCTGGCAGGCTGCTCCAAGGTCTCCTTGCAGCCTTCCAATCTCCAGGCTGAACAGCTCCAACTCTCCCAGCCTGTCCCCATAGCAGAGGTGCTCCAGCCCTCTGCTCATCTTTGTGACCTTCCTCTGGACCTGCTCCAGCAGTTTGATGCTCTGCTTGTGTTGGGGGCACCAGAACTGGATGCAGATATTTCTTCTGCATTCAGCCATACAAATGTCTGTGCAGTGCCTGGCACCAATCTTCATTTGGATCTGGCTGCCTGTCTCAGATTAATTACATCAGTAATTTCATAGAAGCTCTATGATTAAAGATTTCTTTTCCCTTTTTGTTTTGTTACCTCCCTTTTTTTTAAGCTTAATTGATAAAGATGGAGTGAATGATTCTTGCAACCTACACAGTGGTAGATCCCTGTGAATCATTCCTGTGTGCAACAATCAAAGACTCTTAGATGCTTTAGAGCAAGAGCTGCTTGGAAAGACATAAAGGCCTCATCTCATTAGGGGTTCCAGACTCCTCAGCAGCTGAGATTTCTACAAAAGGCTTTTCACTTCTATAAAGGATTTTGCTATTCACAGTCAGAACAGCTGTCTGGAACTTTGGCAGTCCTGCTTGATTTCAAGAGACCTGGACATCACAGAACAACAATACAACTGAACAACAGTAACACAGAATGGCAGAGTTGGAGAGGACCTCTGGAGATCATTCAGTCCAACCCCTTTGCTAAAGCAGCATCACCTAGATCAGGCTGAACAGGAGCAATCCAGGTGGGTTTTGAAAGTCTCCAGAGAAGGAGACTGCACAGCCTCCCTGAGCAGCCTGCTCCAGAGCTCCAGCACCCTCACACCAAAGAAGTTTCTTCTTATGCTTAAGAGAAACTCCCTGGGTTGCACCTTGTACCCATTACCTCTTGTACCCTCTGCCCTGGCTTGTACCTTGTACTCTCTACCTGAGCACCTCCGAAAAGAGCTCAGCCCTGTTCTCTCGACCTTCCCCATTTAGCTATTAACCAACATTAAGAAGATCCTCTAACACAGTGCTCCATGGTGTTTTCTCACCTGGTTATCTTCTTTCAAATGCCTTTTATCTTCTGGGAAAGGGCAACTTCAAATGTGACAATAAACTGCGCTGTAATTGATGGCAAACACAGCCAGACTATACAGCAGGGTGCTGTGCTGATGCAAGGCTCATGAGCAGCCTGGCAACTTCCAACATGACAGAAATTGTGTTGTGGCAGCACTCAGACAGTTAGCATTGAGTTATTAGCTTCAAAAATCTCAATTAAAAATTAATTTTTCAGTTGTCTGCAACGTGTGACAACTGGAATCCAGATAAAGTCTTCTCTTTAAGGGTGGCAGAGCACTGGAGCAGGATGCCCAGACAGGTTGTGGAGTCTCCTTCTCTGGAGTCATTCCAAACCCACTTGGATGTGTTCCTGTGGGATTTACTCTGGGTGACCTTGCTTTGGCAGGGGGGTTGGACTGGATGATCTCCCAACCCCTGTTGTTCCATGATACCAACTTCACTGTTAATAGATGTCTGGACTGGTGAGCTTGGGCTCCTGGGCCTACAGCCTACCTGTACACAAGTTCTGCACACCCAAGGACACTACTGATGCCAATTCTTACAACTCTTAAAGCTTTGCAGTTCCCCTTTAATGCTGAATGCCCTTACACCTCACTGCCCTAGGAAGTCCTTTGTTACATACCCCATCAAACAAACAGACCACACAGCATCTGAAGACAAAGGAAGCAAGGAGTAACAAGAGCTCTGGCTACCACAGACATAAACCAAAGACACACAAGGCAAGAAAACAATCAGTTCTACAATATTTTGGCTACCCAGGAGCAAGTGTTCTAGGGCACAAAGGATGTGAAGGAAGTGACAGTTATGGAGGGCCCTCACCAGCTGCTTTGATTTTCTTCCTTGTTTGTATTTGGCTAAAAATGAAAGGTACCATCTATATTCTACCAGTAAACACATGTGCTTAAGACTCTTTGCAGTGAAACAGAAGGAGAACCAACTTCCAGCACTGAATTAAGGCAGAGATGGATGACAATTGCCACCAGAGGTCAGGATTAAGTGTACAAAATCACTTTGCCCTTGGAATCGCTTCCTTACACCTTGGAAGACCTAAAAGGGTACCTCAGAACTATCAGCTCTAAGTGTGTGAGTACTGATAGCACTGCTGACTGTACCACAGAGATGCCTCTTTCTGAGCAGCAAATTCATTCTCCCCACAAATCAATCCATACTGTTCAACCACTGAAAAATGTAAAAAAGAGTCTTAATGGATGGAAACAGAATCTCTTACAGACTCTAACAGTTCTCTCATTTGGTAGCAGAAATGTACAGAAGCATCTGGAATGGATTAAGAGTTTTACTTCATTTTTTTTTTTTCTCCCTCCTACCCTTTGGACATCTGAACACTCCACACAAATTACTATTTAGTCCTTCAATGTTTTTAGTTTCTCAATTTTCTAGTGATGTCACAACTGACACACAAAACTTAGACAAAATCAGCAATTAGGGCAACTTGGGAAATGCATTTCAGTTGGTTTGGGGTAGTTGTGTTTGGTTTGGGGATTTTTATAGAACCACAGGATAGTTTTTGTTGGAAAAGTCCTTTTAGATCATCCAGCCCAACCATTCTCTACACCTAGGCTGAAGGCCAACCTCAGCACCACAGCTCTGCCTCTGGGAAACATCTCCAGGGATGATGACTCCACAGCCTCCCCAGGCAGCTTGTGCCAGGCTGTGAGAAGCCTTTTAGCCAAGAATTTTCTTCTCTTGTCCAACCTAAACTTCCCCTGGGGCAACTTGAGACTGCTACTCTTGTCCTATCGCTCCTTATATGGGAGAAGAAACCAATCTCCACCTGGCTCCAGTCTCCTTTCAGGGAGTTTGGAAGCACAGATTCCAAAGTGCTGGTCTCAGATTTGCATCACAAAAACTGTGCCATAAGAACGATCACAACTGACCAGACCAAGGGTCCATACTGTTCAGCCAACAAGGAATGTAAAGGGAGGTTTTTCCTGTTCTCCCAACACACCAGAAGAAAGTGAGGATGCTTGTAGACAAAAACAGGAGGCAGAAGTGGGAGAAAAAGTCAAACTGAGAAAGAAAGGGACAGAGAAAGAATTGAACTAAAAAGGCTGATACCCAACCTATGCAGGAAAATGTGACTGGGATTTGATGAGAGAGGTTAGAAAGGAAAACTGCTGCTTTCATCTAGGAGGCTTCCAACACAAGGAGATGAAACAAAGGAGAAAAGATTTTAAAGGGAGAAAGAGAAAGAAAGTAATGAAAGAAGAAAGAAGGATTACACTTGGATGCAGTTGGAAGGGCTAGGAAGGAAATTTGGCCTTGGAATGACTGAGGAAGGAAAAGGAATCCCAGAATCCCAAAATGTCAGCTTGAAGGGACCCCTAGGATCATCTGCTCCAACCTTTCTAGGTGATGGTGCAGGTGAAATGAGCTGGCCCAGCACCCTGTCAAGGTGAGTCTTCAAACTGTCCAATGTAGGAGCATCTACTGCTTCCCTTGGGAGGTGATTCCAATATCTGCCTGTTCTCATTGTGAGGAGCAGACAGAGGTTAAAATGCCTAGAACACTGAGCTAAGAAACCAAGCAGAGGGGAAAAGGAGACGGGCAAGAGAAGGGAAAAAAGTACAAAAACCAAGGGGACAGAAAACAGACAGAGTTGATGGAGAGCAGCCTGGGAGAAGGAGCAGTTGAGCATGTGCTGAGTTTCTGAGGCATGTCCAGGCTCCTTGCTGCAGGAACTGGTGCAGTGCAACAGGACAGGGAGACATTGCCTGGTGTGCATCACAAAGAACAGCTACGGTGCTGGGATGGGACAAAGATTTACTCTAAGGGGCAGCTGGTTTTATAAAAATCAGAGAGGCACAAAATATTCTACACCCAATCTGCTTCAGCAGTAGGAGACTCATTGGATTGCTTCACCTCCTACTTGCTGCCAAGCTGAAGATGCTAGGGTGTGCTTTGCAGTTGCAAAACAAACCCCAGACCGGCACATTTCAGACATGAAAAACTGAGCTCTTGACCTATAAACAATGTTTACTATACTCATATATTCCATGGCTTCTTCCTGCAAGCATGTTCTCAACTCACATTCATGCCTGAGGTAGTTCATTCCTTACATCCAGTTGTGTTTTGGGCCAAAGGAAATGGCCTGAAACTGTGCCAGGGGAGGTTTGGGTTGGAGATCAGGAAAAATTTCTTTGCTTCCAGAGTGGTCAGGGATTGGAACAGGTTACCCAGGGAGGTGGTGGAGTCCCCATCCCTGGAGGCACTCAAGAAATGTGTGAACAAGGCACCTGGAGCCATAGTGGTGCTGGGTTGATGGTCAGACTCGATGATCGTAGAGGGCTGCTTCAATCCAAACAGTTCTATGATTCCATACAAACAATGCACAGCATTGCAGCAAAGATGCAAAAAGGAAAAGCTGAAAGGAGAGTTAGGAAAAGCATTGCCTCAGTCTTACCTCAGAGCTGTAATCTTCTACTGTGGTGGGAATGTCACTTTCCAGCTAAAATAAAACAGGAAGGTATTTACAATGACAGTACTCAAAAGCAGTGAAGAAGCCACTTCCCACCTGCTGCTCAGTATGGAGACAGGACATGAAAATATTAATATCTGTGTGAAACTAATTAAGAGAGAGACATATATAGAGAGGGTGAAGGCTACCTCCACATGCTTGAAATCCCAGCTTTGAGAGAGCAAAAGTTACCTTGCTGTTCAGCTCTAATCACTGAAACAACCACCTGACAGCCTGCCAATGACAACACAACTTGCAGGCAAGTGTCTCTTTGTTACTCTTTCTGTCCCTTGCCTGTGAAATCTCAGGCACTAACAGCTGGATTAAGTTCTAGAACAGAAACCATGACCATGAAGCTATAGATTTTTACCACAGTTAAGCTATTCTAAAACTATTAGCAAAGGGATTGGTCCTGTGAGAAACAAAAGCTGAGTAACTAATCCCACCTCAGTCAATTAGCAGATGTTCTGCAGCACAGAACTTCACACTTTTCTTCTCTAAGAAGCTTTGTCTAATTGCTTTTACTACCCAGGTGACTCCAGGACAGTTTTACCCTACCACAGGCTAATTTCTTTTGCTTTCCTGCCATAAGCACAGTCCAGTCCTAGGCATCATCTCAAAGGTTGGACCAGATGATTCTGAAGATCTCTTCCAACCAGATATGTTCTGTGATCCTGTGATCATCTCATGGGTCCTTGGAGAAGGTGATGTCAGCAACTGTTTATCCTGAAGGTGGCTTTCCCTTTCTTCCATTTTCAAGTGCAGGAAGTCCCAAAAAGAAGCAATCCTAAAACCAAAAGCTTTGTTGATCCAGTTTATTCCCTGGGCTGTGTCTTCTAGATTATTTGTATGGAAAAGGACACTGTGGCTGTCAAGACCAAAAGATATCAGGGTGCTACAGGTTAAAGACAAAGCTCAAAGGCAACTAGAAACTCAACACAGTGTTCTTTCTGTGAGACCAAGACAAAAAGCATTTAAGACCCAGAGACTTCAGCCAAGAAATCTTGTAAGTAGGTTCAGCCCTAATGGAAGTGACAAGTAAGCCCAGACAGAAGGCAAAATGGAATGGATAATGACAGCACAAAGCAACAAAAGTGCTTCCAGAGTCCTTCTAATCAATTTCTGTCACTTGAGGGATCACAGGAGGATGGAGGGACCCACCCTTAGGAAGACAGAGAAGAGAAAAAGTGCAGGGATAACTGCAACATATAACTTGGAATTCTCTAAACATAATTCTGCCCTCCAAGTTCAGACAGGGAGTAAGCTTCCAGACAAGTGCATCCTCTATTGCACTGTTACACTGAGTAAGAAAACTTTGTGATTTGGATTTGCTAATTCCACTGCAGACTGAAAAAAAATGTAAGGAGATAAACTTCTATCCACAAAACTACCACGAAAGAGCCCAGCCAAGATCTGTAGATACACAGGCAACAGAGTCAAAAGTTCTGAGTCTATTTTGTGGCACAGGAGGAACAATTCTAAACAGGAACTGCAGTAAAGGTGAAATAAGTAAATGGAATCAAATTTTTGCTAGAAAATAACCCTGCATGTCTGCACTAATCTTGCCTTACTCTCCTGACACAGCAGCCTGCAAAGATTTAATGTTGGGTGAAAAAGCAACCAGCTCAAAGCAGCTGTCTGTAATTCTTCAGCACAGAGATTAGCCTGAAACTGCCTGCTACAGTGGCTGCTGTGTCTGCTAAGCAAGCTCCAATCCAATTACTGTAACACAGGCTCTCTCTGGCCAGATCACTGCACTTACAAGACTGAAAACAGAAAGTTCTGAGATTCACTACAACTATTTCAGAGTTTTTCCCTCTTTTATTAGTACTGCAGAGATAAGAGACTTGGGCACATCACCTTCCAACTCAAAATGCCAACTGAAAGTAAGCAGGGCACAGACATGGGACAAAATAAAACACTTCCCTAATTGGGAGCAGCTTTTATTTTGGTGGAAGTCAGTAATGTTTAGGAACACCCAACCTGTTGTATTTCTGGATTTGTTTATGTTGCTTTGCAGGCAAGCTAGGTCACAGAAACATCACACACCTGCTCTTAAGAGTATGTCCACATAGGCTTCAGTTTTAAAATCATCCATGTCCTGCACTCAGAATTCAGAGGCCAGCACAGGCTATCAGCACCAATCTGATCTAGTTAAACCTACTCTGAGCACAGCACTGGGACTAGATGACCTCAGAGGTTTCCCCCAACCTAAATTACTCTGTGCTTCTGTATGTCACCCTGTTTCTCCAGCTGCAGCAGAGATGTACTTGATCTCAGCCAGGATAAATCAGCACTGATTACCTCCTCCAGGAAAAGCCAGGAGTTGCACAGGTAGTTTTACTGAGCTACCACAGATCTGAAGGCCTAAGATGAGTTTGCTAAATGTGACAAGCTCCCTATCAAAGGCAGGTACCTATAAAGTGCTGTACTGATAGACTGTAGACTGAATGTTGTAACAGAAATGTATCAGCTACTTAGTCACATGCAGAATTTAGTCTGTCTGCCTCTCCACCAAGGTACTACTCTTCTTTAAGTGGTAAAAGTAGAGTATCAGTTCATCAGTCTCTATCATCCAGTCCCAAGTAGTGTTTTCATTCTTCCTCCTCATGATTCAAATCATATTATGGGTGCAAGAGAGATGTTCAGTTTTTTCTGCTGCTGTAGCCATGGCTACAGCAATCAAAAACCACTGCAATTTGTGAACTCTGAAGAAATCAAAAGGCATAAAATGAAGCAACAAAGCCAAACTTGTCTTTACCCACTCAGGAAGCACTGCAGTACCAAACAACTTTCCACAATGTACAAGACACTGACCATTGCAGAAGGCTTGATGCCAGCAGGCAGGCAGGAAGTGCCTTCTCTGGACATGTGAAGGACAAAGGCAGCAAGGAAACAATATTCCAAATCTCAGTGCACTCCTTTAATTCCCACACTCAAAACTAGTGTGCTGTTTAGTCCTCCCTTCCCAAATAACTGAGGCCACCTTACCTCAATGGTGTAAGCCTGGTTGTGCTTGCTTGTCTCCCCACCATGCAAAGCCCTGCTGAGCACAGAGTCAGCAGCAGCAGCTGCTGCCCTTCGGCTGCTGCTCGCAGGCGTTTCATCTCCTGGAGATCGATCAGCACCCAGCCCATCTTGCAGTGATTCTTCATCTTTGATGCCTGCTGCTTTCTTCTTCTTTTTCTGCTTCTTTGATGCACTCGGACCATCAGTTTGTGCCTTCCTCTGCCTGAACTGGGCAAGCTGGAGAGAAGACAAAATCTCGTTAAAGGTGAGTTTGGCTCTTTATTACTAATGACATCCCTCTATAAAGGCTCCCCAGTTGGTCTGAGTGAACTTCAAACTAATCACCGCTGAGAACAAGTTGCTGCATACCTGAGCCATTCAGGTCATTCTTTCCACAGATTACTACACTGATTATTCTTGGCCTTTAAAAGCATTCTTCAGTGTAAACCAACGAGCTGTCAATTAATTCATTTTTTTGGCTTCATACTGCAGTTACTGTAGCACAGTTTCCTTTAAAAACATTCTTCAGTGTAAACCAACAATCTATCAATTCATTCTTTTTTGACTTCATACTACCAGCTACAGTTCCACTGACTGACACCTAGAAACCAAGACATTCATAAGGTAAAGGTGCAAATGTTACTCTAAAGGGCAAATGCAAGGGAATGACCTCTGGTCTTATTCAGTTTTACAGCCATAAATAAACTCAAAATTCATTTGCAGACATTACTTTTTAATTTTTAAAACAAAAGTAGACAAAAGCAAACCATCCTTCCACAGCACCACAGCAAATTTTAACCAAAGTTTATGCCAGAACTAAAAAAAGCAGATCAAGTTACTGAAAACCTCATAAAGAAACAGCAAAACATAAGGAGGGAAGAGTCTGAAAATCAAAGAGTGAGCAAAGAGTGAGCTACCTTGTAGCAAAACATGCTGCCAAACAAAAAGTCACAGGTGAGGCAGGCACAGAGTTGAAAAACCAATTAAGATGTAAGCTATTCAAATACTGTAAGGCACTGCCTTTTGAAGAGCTTAGCACTTTTAATCACTCTATAGTGGTTTACAAAGGAAAATCCATTTAAAATACTGTTTGCTTAACAAGAAAATTTTGATTCAAACCAAGCACAGCAGGTTTTACTGGTTAAAACTAACAACTAAAACAGGTTCCACCGACAAAACCTGAAACCCCAAAGCACTATTTTCCCATTGAAGAGCCCAATATTGATTGAAGTGCTGCAAATGGTTTCAGAAATGCAGCTCCAGTGTAAATATGAAGCCCACAGATAAAGACCCTAAAACTCTTAATCCTTTTGGCATTAATACCCAAATCTCACAGAAAAGCTGCAGTATCTGCTCATGATATTCACCAGTTGAGAGAGCCAGGCTTCCATCCCACCTCTTCAGCACCCCAATCCAGCAGGACACATCATGGAGTCCCTCTCTCAGTCCCTGCTGGGTTGCAGTGTGAGCTGTCACTTGCAGTGCTCTCTAGTCCCCATCTGGCCCCCAGACAGCCGAGGAGCCCCAGCCTGAAGAGATGCAGCACTGACAGATCACTTCTGACTTCTGCCTAGTTTATACCTATTGGTATCTCCTCCTGGGCTCCTTCAGCCTCCTCTCCACTCTTAGGACAACTGACAGCTTGGCATATGGCTCCTGATTTACAAGAGGAGGACCTGAAGATTTGCTGAGCCAAATATGTTCACCTACATTCCTAAATATTTCCTCCCTATATTTAAGACTTCCTTGCTCCCTACTACATCCCTAATCAGCTCCACTTCATGATTTTCTTTCACACTTTATTATTAAATAGGAAAGATTCATTTTTTTCATCAACAATCTATTAAAGCTTATAACCTCCTCAAACTGTGAAAGGAAGTAGGGTCAGGATGGTCTCATCCTGACTTCCAAGTTTAAGAGAAAACAAATGAAAGCACAGATTTGGAGCACTGGCAGCCCTGCCACCTGAGCAAAGACTGAGAGTGCTGAGCTTGTTCAGCCTTGAGAAGAGAAGGCTCTGGGGAGATCTTTTTACCAATACATAAAGTGTGGCTACCAAGAAAATGGAGACTCCCTTTTACAAGAGTCTCAAGGGGAAAAGGGGTGATGGGGACAAGTTAATGCTGGGGAAATTCTCACTGGACTCCAGAAGCTTTTTGCCCATGAGAACAGTCAGACACTGGAATCATCTCCCAAGGGAAGCAGTGGATGCCCCTACATTGGGCAGTTTGAAGACTCAGCCTGAGAGGCTGCTGGGTCAGCTCCTTTCAAGCACACTGTCACTAGAAAGGCTGGGCCAGATGATCCTCAGGGTCACATCCAGCCTGGCACTTCTGTGATTTAGCTTCTCAGAAATGGGAAGGGTGAAGGCTCCAGTTGTCTCCTCATGACAATACCACATTCTTTTAAAACTGTACATTTCTCTCAGACAAAAAGTATGCCAAGTTACCCAAAAGACAAGCAGAATTTGTCCAGATGCCACAGTGGCACAGGCAGCCTGACTTCAAGTGTAAGATTGGCTTACCTATTTGAAATTACTGAAAGGTGTGTGGTGCCACTGCTCAGGAATTCTCATCCCCAGCCTGACTAAAGTGCTCTGGAGTGGCAAGTGAAGCTGGCTTTTTTCAGAGCAGCCTCACAGTCTCTACTTGCCTGCAGAACCAGCCCCGTGGCTCAAGCAGAGGTGAATTACTGCATGTCTCCCCTCAAGCATTTGCTGTGCTTCAGCTGAGGTGTCTGTGCCTGCCAGATTCCTCTCCTTCCACAGACAGACTGCTGACCTCTTCAGAACTAACAGATTCAACTCTACCACAGCCCTTACAAACATTTCTTCTTGCCTTCTGTTTCAGGTTTGCTGGAGATACACCCAGATGACAGCTAAATGCAGGTGCAGAATGAGCTGGAGGACTTCTTGCATTACACAAGTCCTCAGCTGACCATTTCTGTAGCAGCACTTAATAATTTGGGAACAGCAACACTATCAGTGATGGGTGCAGGCACAAGCCATGCACTTCTTACTCCACACTTTCCTGTACACACGAATGTGGCTATTACCCTCTTCTTCTCCCTAGAAACAAGCAATAGGATGATAGGAAATGACCTCAGGTTGCCCCAGGGGAGGTTTAGGTTGGACACAAGAAGAAATTTCTTGACCAAAAGGATTCTCAAAGCGTGGCACAGGGAGAGGGAGGGCAAAGGTGTTTTTGAGACTCACAAATTGCATTGGGTTGGAAGGGACCCTCCAAGGAAGGGAGGTCTAGGCTGGATGTTAGGAGGAAGTTCTTGACAGAGAGAGTGATTGGCATTGGAATGGGCTGCCCAGGGAGGTGGTGGAGTCCCTGGAGGTGTTGAAGCAAAGCCTGGATGGGGCACTTAGTGCCATGGTCTGGTTGATTGGCTAGGGCTGCGTGATAGGTTGGACTGGATGAGCTTGGAGGTCTCTTCCAACCTGCTTGATTCTATGATTCTAAGTCTTCTTGTCCAACACCCCTGCACTCAGCAGGGACACCTCCAGCTAGAGCAGACTGCCCAGGGCCACATCAAATCTGGTCTCGAATGTCTCCAGGCATGGGGCCTCAACCACATCCCTGGGCAAGGTGTTCCTACTCTGATCTGACTGGTAATAAGCTAACTTTTCCCCCCAAGTCATCTGTTTTGCCCACAAGGGCACTGCATGAGTGACCTCTCCCTGCCCTTGACTCGTGAGCCTTTTGTTGTATTTTCTCTGCCCTGTTCAGCTAAGGATGGGGAGAGCTAGAGCAGCTTTGATGGGACCCTGGCATCCAGCCAAGGTCAATCCACGACATCTATCTTTCAGGCATATCAGCTTGATAATGCCAAAACTACATTTGTGGAGAGCTCAACACAGCCTCAGTCAGTCCTGAATCTGAAGTATCTAAAGACTTCAGCATCAAGTCTCAGTTGAGTTACAAAAGTTGCAAGTGAGAGGAAAAGAAGTAAACACAAAGTTACTGATGGAGAAGGAAGGACACAGAGGCAGCAGCTCAGAGCAGGCTCTCTGTCCTGATGCCCTGGTGAGTGGCAATGCAGACCTGAGACACAATTCCAGCCAGCAAGCCTCTCACCATCCCCTTACCTGCCAGCACACTGCCTCCAGTTTTTCACATCCTGCTGCCAGGACTTTGAGTCCTGCACACAGTGTTGAGCCCTACTGAAAATGTCATCAGCCCTTGCCTGCAGGAACAGCTGCTTTTGATACTCATCCTTGACTCCCAGCCTTGGCATCTCAAATAACTAGCTCTTAGGCTTTACAAGCCCTGCTTCTAGGCAAAGCAGAAATCCTCTTGGCAACAGACACAGCCACTCCACAGCAAATACAAAAAAAAAAAAAAAGAGAGTTTACTATCTGAATTGTTTCTATCAAATACCCAGGGTGCAACTAAATCCTGAGTTGTAAGAAATCAACTGAGTTTTAAGCTAGGCTGAGAATGAATCTGTGTCTCTCCTTTTGAGGTAGAACCAGATAAAATACATTTGTGCAGGCAGAATTCCACGTTTATTTTCGGATTTCCAGAAGTGCCATTCTCTCCAGCTGCTCAGCTTCCCATCTGGAAACCTTTCCAGTTTGAAAATGGGAATTTGCTGGATGTTAGCACTAACTTCTGTGGAGGATTGCCTCTTATAACAAGAAAAACACCTACTGAAAGCCACAAGACACACAGATAAGTAATGGATACACTTTGCAAAATCATTTCCCACAGTAAAAGAACAATTAAACGGGGGGGGGGGAAATATTTAGAGCTATATTTATTTATCTACTTCTGCTTTTGAGTTCTGAATCCCAAAACATACTGGCAGCAAGCCCAAACCATGCAGGTGCAACCTTAGCTTTTAAATGCTGACATCCTCCAACTAGCAGAGGAGAAACAACCATGAATACTCCTGAGGCAGAAGAGAACTGACCTGCAGAGCAGTGGGGCTCCTTGTGTAAAGTGTGTCAATGATAACTAATCACAGAATCAATGATGGAACAGACCCTGCAGACCATCTGCATGCTGCCATAACTACAGAGGCAGCATTACTTATTTATCCAGCTGCCTCCAGCACGCTCTGACCCTTGGCAACTGCACCAACAGTCTCCACTGCTGGGGCACATTGTCCATCAGGGGATTTCAAAGATGTCCAACTGAACTATTCCTGGAATAGAAGTCCAGACTAAATAAATTTTGGCTCCAACAAAACCATAGAATCACAGAATGGTTTGGGTTGGAATGGACCTTAAAGATCATAGAATCCTGGAATGGTTTAAAGTTGGAAGGGATCTTCAAGATCATCTTGCTCCAACTTCCCTGCCCCACCTCTCACCAGACCAGGCTGCTCCAGGCCCCTGACTCTGAACACTTCCAGGTTCCACAACTTCTCTGGGCAACTTGCTCTGGTGTTCCACCCCCCACCATGCTATAGAATTGTTAAGGATGGAAAAGCCCTCCAAGATCATTAAGTTATCAACTGTCAACCCAACAGCACCATGCCCACTAAAGCACATCCCAAAGTGCCATGTCTACATGTGTTTTCAGCAGTTCCAGGGATGGTGACTCCACCATTTCCCTGGGCAGCCTGTAGAAGCTCTTTCTAATAGCTAATCTAAATCTAGCTTCTGCCAGTCTGCTCTTGCCAGATAACATGAGTGAGACCTTAGAATCTCTCCTTTAAAAGAGACTTAAGTGGCTCACGAGGCTTAGAGGAAGCCAACAAGGCTATGACCACTTCCACAGCAGAAATGCCACTGTCTCTTCACAAGCTCCAGATTCCTTTGGTTGCAGCAGACAGCCATTCCTTTGCAGTACTCTGAGGAAACAAGATCACCTGGATTTACAGCTACAGGTGAAGGATCATAGAGGACAGCTCAGGACAGTGAGAGGAACTGCACAAAGGGCAACTGTCCTCATCCTTCATCCTTCCAGCAGTCTGCATCGAGTCAGAGAGTGCTACTGACAGTGCTAATAAGCAAGGGCACTGAACTTGAATGAACCCCTCCAGATGGCACTGCAAGCTGGAAAGCCTCAGAATTAAGAGTGGTTCTGATCCGGTCTGCTCTTCCCTGTCCCTGGAACTTAAATAGGAACAGACCTAGGAACAGTTAAGTTCATTACAGATGGGTTATTTTCTGGACAAGGAATGGAAGTGCATGAAAATGCTCTCAGGTCAGGTTACAGAGACAGACACAAACATAACCAGCAGATTTGAATGCTGAACTGCTTCAGGAAAAGCAAACTACCCCTAAAACCACCCAATTAGTCTCTTAGCAAGCCCATTTCTACATACATGAGTGGTGTGCTTGAGGACCAGAGGAAATGGCCTCAAGTTGCCCCAGGGCAGGTTTAGGTTGGACATGAGAAGAAACTTCTTGGCTGAAAGGGTTCTCACAGCCTGGCACAGGCTGCCCAGGGAGGTGGTGGAATCCCCATCCCTGAAGGTGTTTCCCAAAGGCAGAGCTGTGGTGCTGAGGGCCATGGCTGAGCCCCAGCCTTGGCAGAGCTAGAGAATGGTTGGACTGGTGAGCTTTAACATGTCTTCCAAGCCAAGTAGCTCTACCATCCTGCTTGACTCCCAGACATAGGAATAAAAGCTGCCATTTCCCATTCTAGACAAGCAAGCCCAGGACTCAGTTCAGTACCTAGACCTCAAAGGTCTTTTTCAACCAAAATTCTTCTGTATATTGCTCCTATTTACTTTTTAATTTCAACCTTCTCACACTGAATGCTGTGTATCTGCTTCTGCTGACATCAAGGGTCACTAAAAGCATCTGACCCACATCGGCCTCGTATTTCCCCAAAGTGAAGAGGAAATAAGTGGCTTGGAGCAGGCTGCCAGCAACAAAACTGAGAGGGCACCAGGGAGCTTGTGCCATGCTGCTCTGTGAAAAAGCAGAGATCACTCATGCTTGAAGCCTGAGACATCAGACAGTCCCTGTCACATGGAGGCTGAAGTAGCTAACACATAGCCTCTTTAACTGGGGGAGAGCACTGGTGTGGAGCTATGTCAGAGGCCCATACTTTGCTTCTGCCCAAAATTTCAAAGGCTCAAAAGAATGGGAAGGTAAAAGAGCTCAGAACTGGCAGAAACACAGTGTTCTTCCACCAGGTTTATCTGTAACACCAACTCAGATCAAAAACTGTCTGTTCAAGCTCCTGTCAGCCAAGCTGGAAAAGACCCAAAGGCACAAGGTCAGTCTTCAGTCTTACAACCTTCTGAAACAGTCTTTGGAGGGGAGGTGAGGAAGGAGCTACCACGATGGCAACAATTAGATTAACAAAGATGTTTCAGAAAATCTTTCAGCTCCCAGCAAAGAAAAATGTTTCTCCTTCACCTTTCTAAACTCACAGCTGGCCAAACGCAGGAAACTCCAAGCCAAAGCTAAAGCTTGACCAAATAAATGTTAACAAAGAGAACACAACTATATTTGATAAGGGGAGGGGGAGAAGGGTTCTTCCTTCATGTGCTCAGTTATCTTGAAATGAGGCAAATTATTTTCCTCACCAACTTTCTGGACTAGAAAACTTGCCTGTTTTGCCAAGCCATTCTCACATACCATGGAAGTGTTTGGAAAGCTTGCACCCAACACATGGGTTTAAATCCTAACAGCAAGAGTCAGATACTCAGGCTGAAAGCACCAGGTGCTTTCCATACAGTTACAGGACTGTGGGAAGCTGTTATCTCACAGCCCTTGAGAAACCTCTGTCACTAACCAACCTTCCATGCTGCCATGACTTTCAACAGTCAGAAAATTCAGTCACTTGGCTAGAAGACTGCAAAGATTCTCTACATGCCACCACATTTATGGCTACACACAAATCCACTCTGTTTCAGCAATTTTCTAATCCAACAGAACCTCACATAGGCTTCAGGCTTGGGGCAGAGTGGCTGAAAAGCTGTCCAGCAGAGAAAAATCTGAGGGTGTTGGTCAACAGCCAACTGAGCCAGGGTCTGCCCAGGTGGCCAAGCAGGCCACATAGATCACAGAATCATAGAATGCCAGGTTGGGAGGGCCCCCAAGGATCATCTGCTCCTTTCCACTGCAGCTGAAAGCAGCTGTCCAGCAGCCTGCCCAGCTGAGCCTTCAAACTGTCCAACACAGGGGCATCACAGCTTCCCCTGGGAGACAATTCCAACATCCAGCAGGGCTCATGGGGAAATGTTTCCTTCTGGAGTCCAATGGGAACCACCCCAGCAGCACCTCGTCCCCATCAACCCTTGTCTTCTCCAGAAGTACAAATATACTCAAACCAGTATTACATCACCACTGATGTTGCGGCAGGCACTGGGGAAGTCCTAGATAGGACTCAGCAGCAGACAGAAACCATTTTCAGGAAATGGACTCTGAAATTGGATTCAGGAATTCATGAAGTGGGATTGAAGTCAGAATGGACAGAGTCCTCCTCAGACACTGGCCACTGAGGAAGAGGCTTGACCCTGGTGATCCCTCAGCTTTATCCTGAGTATCTTGTCATGAGATGAAATCCCTTGTTGGTCAGCTCCTTCCCACAGGTGCAGCCTGATACTCTGCACACCCAGAGTGGCACACAAGATGTAGTAGTGCCTGATGGTGTCAAAGATGACTCAATATTTTCAGGAAAAAACACTTCCCCAGTTGCCAGTGCCATAAAATAACACAAATTCCTTAACAAGAGTTTATCTGGGAACAAATCCTGTTGCTCAGCAGCTGGGTACAGAACCTTCTTGCACTCTGAACCAGCCAGTGAGGTACCTGATTCCCAAAGGCACAGCAGTTAAGATGAAAACCTGCAACATTAACACGTGCTATTTAGACAATGCCATTTAAAATACCATACAAATGTTTTCTCTACTTCAGAAGCACACAAAATTAGGCTGTCTGAGCCCATCTGTGCTTGCCTGTCAGAAGCCAACTATAAAAAACCCAGAAGTATGCAAAGCAGCAGCTGCCAGCATCTCCACCCCAGTGCCTGTCCATCAGACGGCTGGCAGCCTGCAAGTCGATATCTGTACCACAGACACCTTCCTCTGCTTACTTACTGGCCTGAAGAGTTAGGGTGAGCAACACATTTTTACATCAAGACTGAGCTTTTAACACTAAGCTATAAAAGCAGAAACCAGAAAGCTTCAAGAAGGACAGTAAGTATAAATACAGATCACTGGGCCCTGGATTTGATTTTGAGAAACACCAGACTGATGTTCTGGTTTGAATCACTGACCAGGTTGGGTTGGAAGTGACCTTCAAGATCATCAAGATCAAAACTGCCAGGCTTGGAGTCTCCACAACTTCTCTGAGCAACAGAGAAGATTCTGGATAAAGAATCTGAGAGGTCACCTCTTTGACAACAAAACTATCAGCAGAACATCAGAATGCTGCATTGCCAGGGACCCCATGGGTCATCTGGTCCAACCTTTCTAGGTGAGGGTGAAGCTAAAGGGATCTGTCAAGATGAGTCTTCAAACTGTTCAGTGTAGAAGAATCCACTGCTTCCCTTGGGAGAAGATCCCAACCCTTCTCAGGGGGAAACATTTTCTGTTGGAGATGAACAGTTCAAATTCCATCTGAGCTAATGGCCACTCCTTGTTAACATTTGAACTTGGCCTCCAGGAGAGCTGGAGAGGGCCTGGGTACAAAGGCATGGAGCAACAGGATGAGGGCTAATGGCTTCCAACTAGAAGGGCTGAGATGAGACATTCAGATGAAATTGTTCACCCAGAAGGGTGGAAAGGCACTGGAACAGGTTGTACAGCAACATAATGGAGGCTCCAAGGCTGCAGTGTTCAAGGGCACTTGAGTGACCTGGTCTAGCAGAAGGTGTCCCTGCCATGGAACAGGATGGAACTGGACCATCTTGAAGATCCCTTCCAACCCAAACCATTCCAGGACTCTCTAAAATTGCCCAGGGAGGTTGTGGCTGCTCCCTCCCTGGAGGTGTTCAAGGCCAGGTTGGATGAGGCCTTGAGCAACCTGTTCTAGTGGGAGGTGTCCCTGCCTATGGCAGGGGGTTGGGACTGGATGAGTTTTGAGGTCCCTTCCAACCTAAACCATCTATGAAAATGCAACTGATGTGATGATTTCTAACTAGCTGCCCAAGTGACCTTGAAAATCTCAACATTAATGTTTGTGACAAGATAGTCTGGAGAACTGAGATCCATTTTCAGATGACTTGTAGGCATTCTGGCAATTTCTTTGCTCCAACTTTGTGTGGAAACCAAAGAAAACTTCAAATTCTCACTCTTATGAGTGTTTGGTGTTTAGATTTTTTTTCTTAATTGCTTGCAAAATACTTCAACCCAAGTTAAAATTCAGTTGGGCTTCATCATTTCCACACCCTGCTTAGATCATCTTTACGTGAATTCCTACCATGTGGCATGTCTGGCAGTGAGTGGAGTGAGAATAAAGCCCCCAAACTCAGTAGGTTTGTGAGAGGCAGGACTGTGAGCAGCAGAGCAGCCACAGGAGAGAACCAAGTGCAGAATTGCCTGCTCAGCATGCAGGGCTTGAGAGGCCTCTGCCCTGGCAGGCTCCTGTCACTCTGAACACACTGCTGATGGCAGAGCAGAGCTCACAGCACCCAGACTTGGCCAGGGGCTTGTGAATGCCAGGAAGCTGTCTCAGACTAGAGAGTACAGCCTGCCATGAGAGCCTTGTGTCAGCATGGCCTCATCTCCTGAAGTGCAGCAAACTGTCCCAGCTGGCACAGCAGCCTGCTAAAGGGACCAAGGAAGGGCTCTCCCACCACTGCTGTGGAGCAGGACTTGCAGCAGGGAAATGTTTCTGTCATGGGTTGGAACAAAGATAATTCTGCCATGCAGTACAGCTGTGCTTTCCCCTGGCAACACCCCCAAAATGGCACACATGCTCCTCAAACCTGCTGAGCACCCCCAAAATGGCACACATGCTCCTCAAACCTGCTGAGCACCCCCAAAATGCCACATGTTCTCTTGACACCTGCCATCTGAGCACCCCCAAAATGCCACATGTTCTCTTGACACCTGCCATCTGAGCACCCCCAAAATGCCACATGTTCTCTTGACACCTGCCATCTGAGCACCCCAAAATGGCATGTTCTCCTCAAACCTATTATGTTAGCTGTGGAGAAACTTCACACCCTCTGCCCTGCCAGCAGGGACTGGGAGTGCACAAGAAGCCAGGGCAGCTGACCCAAAGGTGGCACAAGGGTGTTCCATACCATCTGACTTCATGCCCAGTACATAAACTGGGGGGAGGTGGCCAGGGGATGCATGGTGACTGGTTGGACATCAGACAGCAAGTGGTGAGGCACAGTATTGAGCTCCACTTTCGTTTTGTGTGTTTTACTATTGGTTTCCCTTCTTCTTCTGTCCTATAAACTCTGTCTTAACCCAAATTTGACCTGCCTTTGAACACTGCCAGACTTGGAGGCTCCACAGCTTCTCTGGGCAACCTGTTTCAGTAGTGTCTCACCACCTTCATGGGCAAGAATTGCTTCCTCATGGCTCATCTCAATCCAGCTTCTTCCACTTTCAAGTCATTATCCTCCCTCGTCCCCTCCCTCAACCTACTGGCCACAAGCAGAGGTTAAGGACAAGCAAAGATTTCAGAAAACAAACCCAAGATGAAGGGATAACCACTCCTGTTAAATCACAGCCTCACAGTGCAGTCAGATTTAGGTAAGCTCTTGTGCAACTTTGCTTCTCCTATGTTACACCTACTTGGTCAATATTGGCACAGCACCATACTGAGTGCCAGAACCCCATCTACTCCACCTCCTGGGCTTGACTAGGCCTGGTGGCTCTAGAGCTCAGGCCAGGAGCTGCAGAGATGTGTGCACTTCAGCCACGGCAGTTCAGTTTTCATCAACCTGTAGTTTCCACTGCAAATATCACCCAAAGGGTTTCCATTCTCTTTCCAACCACAATCTCCAGGAAAAACACAGTGATCAATCTGCAGCTGGAAGCAGACAATGCTGTGTCAGCAGGCCAGCAAGGTTTAAGTGTACAGAACTTATCTCCTGTGATGAAAAGCTCTCCATGACCCTGAAATGCTGCTGCTCGCATCCTCCCAGGGTAAGTGCAGGGACTTCAACAGGACAGTTTTCCAAACAACCTGGGTGCTGAATTCTTCTGGAGCTGTGAAATTACAGCATCAAAGTATGCCTGGCTGAGCCCCAGCCTCTGACTCCAAAAGAAGCTGATCAATGGCTTTCCTTGAGAAACACAAAATTCCTCAGTCTGAAGAGGCCAGAGATGAGGGGAGAAAAGCATCACAATGCAAACAGCAAACAGACAAGGCCACTTTGGAATCACAGAATCATTTTGTTTGCAAGACAAGCTTTCTTTAAGCTCATCAAGTCCATTGATGAAACCTGGTCAGGTCCATCTTCAGCCACCTGATTTACATGTGTGACCAGAAGACAACCACACAATTATTTCTTCTTAGTACTCAATCTGTCAAGTCAGTTACACAACCTGTTACACCTGTTGACTGGGTGCCATCAGAGCTTCCCAAACCAACTTCACTGCTTGATCAGTGATTCTCTGCTCAAGTCTTTAAACCACCTTTGTCATTTTTTAAGGTTCTTCAACAACTACATGAGTTCCTGGAACATGGTGAGACAAATGGATTACAAACATGAAACCTTTGAGGAGAAGGCTGTGAGGAGACCTTACACTGCCCATGCAGTACCTGAAGGAGGTTACAAGAAAGCTGGGGAGGGACTTGACAAGGCCTGGCAGTGACAGGACAAGGGACAATGGCTTCGAGCTGGGAGAGGGCAGATTGAGACTGAGGTAGATGAAGAAATTCTTGCCCATGAGGGTGGGAAGACATTGGAACAGGTTGCCCAGGGAGGTTGGGGCCACTCCCTCCCTGGAGGTGTTCAAGGCCAGGTTGGATAAGGCCTTGAGCAAGCTGTGCTGGTGGGAGGTGTCCCTACCCATGGCAGGGGGTTGGAACTGGATGATCTTGAAGGTCTCTTCTAACTCATTCTGTGATTCTATGAAAATCAGGATATTAAATTCTGTATTTCCAACATTAGACATGAAGCCCTGGAACCACCTGAGAAGATGTAAAAAGTAAATTAATCTCTTCCCCTCTTACTCTCCTTCCACACCAAAAAAACATAATAAGCACACAGTTATCAAGTGTGCCCTGGCCTCTGAAATTCCAAGACCAACTCTGCAGTTTACAAAGCTGACCCAGAGACACATCCTGATCAGAGAAGACAGCAACTAAGCTGCTAACCAAGCAAAGGGAAACACCAAGCTCCTACCAAGAGTCACCAGGGCAGGGGTGACTGAGACACACATGTGCAGCACACTCTGTGCACAGCAATATTAGCCTGGTACCTGTGTGCATGGGAACATCACACAGACCTTGGGCCACCAACGTCTGCAGACTTTTGTAAGGACAGAGAGATCTAAATCATCTCAGGAAATGGTGTAGTCTCTTAAGCAAGGTACAAAATACAGAATGATAGAATGGTTGGGGTTTGGAAAAGCCCTTTCAGCTCACCCAGTCCAACCATTCTCTAACTTTACCAATGCTGGTAGAGAGTAAGCCATGGCCCTCAGCAGCACAGCTCTACCTCTGGGAAACACCTCCAGGGATGGGCCTTCAGCCACCTCCATGGGCAGCCTGTGCCAGGCTGTGAGAACCCTTTCGGTGAAGAAGTTTCTTCTCATGTCCGACCTAAACCTTCCCTGGGGCAATTTGAGGCCATTTCCTCTCCTGTCACTTGTCCCTAGGGAGCAGAGCTAAACCCCCAGCTGACTGCAGCCTCCTCTCAGGGAGCTGCAGAGAGCAATGAGCTCTGCCCTCAGCCTCCTCTTCTCCACACTAAATATCCCCAGGCCCTCAGCTGCTCCTCCCCAGCCCTGTTCTCCAGACCCTTCCCCAGCTTCCCTGCCCTTCTCTGGACCTGCTCCAGTCCCTCAATGTCCTTCTTGGAGTGAGGAAAACCCCAGCCATAAATCAAGTTTTGGAGGCTTGAGGGCTGGAGCCTCCACAACTTCTCTGGGTGACCTGTTCCAGCACCTCACCACCCTTGGGAAATAATTTCCTCTCAATATCTAATCTCAGTCTAGCCACTGCCTCTTGTCCTCTCACTGCACTACTTCAAACCCTCAAAGGCTGCTCTAAGGTCTCTCTGCAGCCTTCTCTTCTCCAGACTGAACAGCCCCAGCTCTCTCAGCCTGCCTCCATAGCAGAGGTGCTCCAGGCCTAGGATCATCTTCATGGATTCCTTGGGACCTGCTCCAACAGCTCCACATCCTTCTGTGCTGGGGGCTCCAAAGCTGCCCCAGCACTGCAGGTGGGGTCTGAGCAGAGCAGAGGCAGAGGCAGCCCCTGCTGCCCACACTGCTTTGGATGCAGGCCAGCAAAGTGAGCTGCTCCTCACCCAGCACCCCCGAGTCTCCCTCTGCACTGTTCTGTCTCCATCCTCCATTCAGCCTGGATTTGTGCTTGGGACTGCCCCGAGCCAGCTGCAGGATCTCCAGTGGAGCCAAGCCATTGCAGGAGGCCTACTGGGCATGCTGTTGGGAATGTGCCTGCATCCCTGGGACAGGGAGAAGCAGCTGCAAGAGCAACTCCTGCTTCCATTCTCTGCTAACACAATGTCTCCTTCTCTGCCTTTATCCCTGACACTAATGGCTGAAGGCTGTGCCCTGGTCTCTGCACTACAACACTTCCCATCCCATCACTGGTGTGTGAAGAAAGGCATAAACAGCACACACAGCACCGGTCCCTTCCCAAGGGAACCCCATACAGCTGGAAAGAGTGAGAATGACCCAAACCCCCAGTACCTCCAGGTCTCTCTGGGGCACTCTGAGCTGCCCCAAAGGGAACACCACACTCGAGGTGTGGCCTCACCAGAGCTGAGTACAAGGAGACAACCACCTCCCTGCTCCTGCTGCCAACAGCATTTCTAACACAAGCCAGGATGCCATTGGCTTTCTTGCCCATCTGGGCACACTGCTGGCTCATATTGAGTTGTTTGTCCAGTACAACCCCCAGACCCCTTTCTGCCAGGCAGCTTTCCACACACACTGCCCCAAGCCTGCAGCGTTGCTTGGGGTTGTTGTGGCCCAAGTACAGGACCTGGCACTTGGCCTTGTTGAAGTTCACCCCATTAACATTGGCCATGGATCCAATCTAGCCAAGTCCCTCTGCAGAGCCTCCCTACCCCCATGTAGATCAACTCTGCCACCTAACTTGGTGCCATCTGNCAGCAGTGCTTCATCTAGCAGAGCTGTGCTCATCCAAGCTACTAGCAGTCAGTTTGGCCATGAGACTTGTGTGGAGAACAGTGCCAAAGGTTTTTCCAAAGTCTATGTATACAATATTCAGAGCCTTTCCCTCATCCAAGAGTCATCTTGGCATAGAAAGAGATCAGGTTCAGCAGGCACAACCTGCCCTTCCTAACCCCATGATGACCTGCCCTGACCCCCTGCTTGCCCCTATATGATGTGCAATGGTACTCGAGGTGCCCTGGGTCCATGACCTTCCCTGGTACCAAGGTCAGACTGACAGGTCTATAGTTTCCCAGATATTCTTCTCTTCTTGCAGGCAGGTGTCACATTTGCTACCCTCCAGTCCATTGGGACCACCCCAGTGACCCAGGACTTCAGGTAAATAATGGAGAGCAGCTTGACCAGCACATCTGCCAGCTCCTTCAGCACCCTTGGGTGCATCCCATCTGGCCCCATAGACCTGTGTGCATCTAAGTGACCTAGCAGATCACTGACAACTGCCTCATTTATTGTGATGACCTCGTTCTGATTCCCCTCCCTGACTCGTAGTTCGTGAGGCTGGGTCTCCAGGGAACTGCTGAATCCAGTGCTAAAGACTGAGGTGAAGTAAGCATTGAGCACCTCAGCCTCCTCCTCATCCCTAGTCACTGTTATCAGCTACTTGTGAGAAAAGGGCAACACCAGCATCACTCCAACCTCTTCTCAGAGAGCTGTAGAGAGCAATGAAGTGTCCCCTCAGTCTCCTTTTCTTCAGACTAAACAACTCCAGCTCACTCAGCCTCTCCCCATAGCACCTGCTCTCCAAATCCCTCTCCATCTTTGCTGCCCTTCCCCATACCTGCTCCGGCACCTCAATGTCTTCCTTACACTGCAGTGCCCCAGCCTGGACACAGTGCTGGAAAGCAGCACTGAAGTGCACAGAAGGAAACCTCCCGACAGATTTTGGGTCACTTTTCACGAATTGCCATTCATCTTGTGTATTAATCCCAGGCCAACACAGATGATAAAATATAAATGCTCTTAATAAATCTTTCATTGTGGTTACAGACAAAGGCAAATCCACTTCAACCACTTGCCTTACTCAACCACTTTCTAATTTTTGCCAAAGAATCCACCAAGCAGGGTGGGACAGAACACACTGCCACCAGGACCTGCTGTGTCCCACTGCCTTTTCGTGGTGCTGCATAACCTTGTGTAAACACCGCTCTTGCTCTAAGCACTTCAGAACAGGTTTTCCTACACAAACACACAGGTCTGTCTCAGAGAGTTCCCTAATGCACATTTTAAGCACTCTTTCGAAACAGGCAGAAGCACACTCTGGAAGTTTTTGCCTCACACAGCGAAACACTGAATCATAGAATTCTGTTGGTTCCAACATCATTGAGTCCAAAATTCCTGTTCAGACCTTACCAGCTGACCTACACTCTCTTTTCCATAGACCACATAAGCCAGTGAAGATGTTTCATAGCTTCATCTTGAGCTTGCCCTCTTATTGCCTGTGCTCTTGGCTCCTGCAAGTTGCAGCACAAATGACTGACTTACAGGCTTCTAAAGTCTTAGCATTTTGCAACCCGAATCACAGAATGGTGGTGGTTGGAAGGCACCGCTGAAGATCATTGAGTCCAACGCCCCTGCTAAAGCAGGGTCACCCAGAGTAAATTTCAGAAGAACACATCCAGATGGGTTTCAAATGCCTCCAGAGATGGAGACTTCAACTCTCTGGGTAGCCCGCTCTAGGGCTCTGCCACCCTCAAAGCAAAGAATCTTTCCCTTATGTTTAGGTTGAGCCTCCTGGGTTCCAGTTTGTGTCCAATGTCCCTTGTCCTGTCACAACTGAGAAGAGCCTGGCTCCATCCTCCCGACACTCACCCTTTAGATTATCTACAAAGCAACAGCTGCTGGAAGTAACCAGACAATACCTGATCTCAAACCCCTAATTTTACTTGATTTCCCTACAAATGCCATTAATTACCTTATCTCACCGACCACACCAAAGCTTTCTTTGAAGTAACAAAGAGATCCTCCTAGACTGGAGGAAGCCCAGAAGGCAAAAGCACTCATGCAGCAGGGCTGCTCCGAGCCGCGCTTAAAGAGTAAAACGCTAAGCTCCCCGATTAAGACTCCGGTAAGCCGAAGGGCACCGTCTGAGCCGCCTGACAGCCCCTGGGGCAGCGAGGGCTGGAGGCGGCCGTGCGGGCCCCGGGGGCCGCCAGCGCTCAGGGCAGGTTCCGCAGGTGACTCCCGGTGCGTAGGGACAAGTCGCCAACAGCCTCCTCGGCTCTTCCCGCAGCGGAGCGGGACCCGCAGCGCCCTGCCCTGCGACGGGCACCTGTGGCGGGGCCCGCAGTCAGTCGCCCACCGCGGAAAGCACAAAGCGCTTCTTCCCCCGCCCAAGGCTTTGTTCGCGGCGGAGCTCCGGGCTGAAGCCTCGCTCGGCATTGAAGCCTCGCTCCGAGCCACAGCCCCGCTCCGCCCGGCCCCGCACCGCCC
>VWYK01058057.1:0-11471 GCA_013399775.1 Semnornis frantzii | reverse complement strand
TTAGGAGGAGTAGCTGAGGAAACCAAGAGAAAAGGAGACTGAGGCAAGACCTTGCTCTCTACTACTCCCTAACTAGATTCTAGTGTAGAGGGTGTTGGTCTCTTCTATGTAAAAAGCAACAGGATAAGAGGAAACAGTCTCAAGTTGCACCAGGGGAGGTTTAGGTTGTATATTAGGAAAAATGTCTTCACTGAAAGATTAGTAGACCATTGGAACAGGCTGCCCAGCAAAGTGGTGGAATGATCATCTCGGGGAGCACTCAAAAAAACATGTAGAGTCAGGACTTAAAGACACAGTTTAGTGGAGGACTTCTCAGTGCTGGGTTAACAGNGGTAGGGCTGGGTTAACAGGTGGACTCTGATCTTGGAGGTCTTTTTCAACCTTACTGATTCTATGATTTTAAGAAGAGGCCAGAAGGAAGACAGAAATTTTCATTAAAACACATTCAAAATACTTTGTCACGCTTCCATTCACTTCCTTATCTCAGTCTTGGCCACAAAACTGTCAACAAGATAACATCTGCATTTCCCTTTTTTCCTCCAAGGCAATGATACTGATAACAGCTCCAACAAATCTCCAAAACTGGCTAGAAAGAGAGATCACTGAGGCATTTAAATGATTGTTTCATGCAACAGATATAATTTCTAAGAAAGGGTTGCCCTCAGATAGCCCAGTCTCTGAAAGAATGGATTTGAAATCAAAATAGACTGATTAATGAATGCAGCCTTGCTTGAGAAGAAAAGTGGGAGTAAGAAATAACAATCACCCTAAAAGGAGTCTTAAACTCTCTGGAATAAAACGATTTTGAATTACAGGCTCAAGGTGGTAAACATACTGGAAAGGCCAGGGAGCAGAGCTCTGCTTCTCATGGGAAGACAATTTGATGGGGGAGATAAAGACTGGAAGCTGGTTTAGTCCACTTAAGAATCACAGTACTTTAGGGTTTTCACAATACAAGTGTTATCCTAACGGCATAAATCCCAGAGAAGACATCAGCGTATGAAATTATCCTAACTTATCCTTCACAGGTTTCAAAAGGCACCTCATGCTACGGGGGAGGCAGCATTAAAAACAGCCCTCTAGTTCCCTGCTGCATCCATTGGGTGGGAAACCGAAGGACCATTATTTTTGTGTTGCCATTTATACCTCTGCAGAAAGACTTGGGTCAGCACTTAGACTTTAAAACCAATATTTTAAAGAGTTCTGCTACCACAATGTGAAAAAGTTGGTTTGAGGTTTGTATTTTATTTTTTTTTGTTCAAAAAGCCTTGGTATGAAAGCAATCCATATTTCACAAGGAAGACTTTTTATTTCATTTGGGAGATGCAAAACTGACTTCATTTTAGGCTATGGACATAAATATTAAATAACTGGGCATTTACAGGTTTGGGATATTGTCATATTCCTCTAAATCAATATTGACTGAATAAATGAATTTGTACAATATTTAAGTAGCTACCATGGTCTAGATCAATGTTGATATAAATTACACTGACAAATATTTATAGTACAGCAATGGTCTGAATTTCAGCCTTACTTAATTCACAAACAGGGTTGTCATTTGGGCCAGGTGGCTAAGGCACGGAGACAGTTCCTGGCCTAACTATTTCACTACACTTACCAAAGAGTCTCCAGTTACTCAGTTGGGATGAAAGGATTTTTCAATCACTGATTGGAACATGCTGGTTGCTATCAGATTACAGCACAGGCAGCTCTGTCACAGGTACTTCGCAGAATCATCCAATGGTAGCATTTGGAAAGTGGCTCTGGAGATCACTGAGTTCAACCCCCTTCTAATGCAGGTTCACCTAGAGCAGGATGCACAGGAATGTGTCCAGGTGGGTTTTGAAAGTCTCCACAGAAGGAGACTCCACAACCTCTCTGGGCTGTCTGGTCTGGGGCCTCCAGCACCCTCACAGGAAAGAAATTTGTCCTTAAGTCCAAACAAAACCTCCTATGTTCCAGTTTGTGCCCCATTGCCTTTTGCCCTAATAGTAGACAGCCCTGAAAAGAGCCCAGTCCCATCATTGTGACTTCCACCCTTTAGATATTTATATGCATTGAAAAGATTCTCTCCAAGTCTTCTCCAAGCTAAACAGCCCCAGGTCTCTCAGCCTTTCCTCCTCACAGTGATGCTCCAAGTCCCTCAGGATCTTTGCAGTCCCCACTGAACTCCCTCCAGTAGTCCCCTGTACCTCTTGAGCTGAAAAGCCCAGAACTGGACCCATTACTCCAGATGTAGGGCAGAGTTGCGGGGGAGGAGAACCTCCACTGACCTGCTGGTCACACTCTTCTTATTGTACTGCAGAATACCATTGGCCTTCTTGGCCACAAGAACACAGTGCTGGCTCTTCATGAACTTGTCCACCAGCACTCCCAGATCCTTCTCTGCAGAGCTGCTTTCCAGCAGGTCACCCTTTTCCTGTCCTGGTGCAGGGGGTTATTCTTCCCCAGGTGCAGGACTCTACACCAATCCTTATTGAACTTCATGAGAGTTGGCCTCTGCCCAACTTTCCAGCCTGTTCAGGTCTTCATTTGCTCTTACCCAGTACCATTCAAGCTGGTATTATTGTCGAAGCCAAGACCAAAACATTGATCTCCTAACTGAAAAAAAAAACAAAAAACCGAAAGACAACCAAACAAATCTTTTTGCAATCTTTACATCCTTTAAATGAGATTGAAAGCAGCTTCTTGGGCCACAGGCCAGAAATGTGTGAGAGGAACCTCTGCATAAAACCTAGCAATGATTTCTTTACCTTACCTTATTTCAGTCATTCACTCCATTTTCAGGTCTAGTTTCAGAGCAATCTGCCCCCCAACAGAAGACACCCCTTTGAGAATGTAGGTGTTCATTTAAACAGAGATCACAGAGTGATGCTAATGAAATTCCAAAATGCCATTTTTTCATAAAAAAGAAGTATTCACAATTGTTGACCATTTTAATTTGCCACAAAATCCCTACAGTGAACAATTCAAAATAATGACAAAAGTATCTGCCAGAATTAGGGACTGGAGGCAAAATGTATTTAGAATGTGCAGAAGAGGGAGCAGAGACATCATTCCCATGACTTATTTGCTCTGCCTGCGAGTACCACACCAGTCCTTACCCCAAGCGCTGAGCAATTACAGGGCTATTAATGCAAAATACATTGAGTAGGTGACACAAGTCAGGTCTGTGGGGGGAGTATGCTGGCATGTACCATCCCTCTTAAAATACTGTTAAAATCCCTCTCCAACCACCTTTTGAAGCACAAAAATCAGTAAGGTTTCTCTCCCAAGTTCTCCTCATTCTCAGCACACAACCCCGGGGACGCAAACAAGAATTAGGACTCAGCATTTTCCTACAGCTCACAGTGAACGTTGTTGGCACTGATGAGATTGATTGCTGTTTGACCACTTTCAAGTCACATAATCTGCTCAATAAACAGCAACCAGACATACTGGCAGAATTCCAGAATAGTAGGAACCTCTGGAGATCATCTAGCCCCAACCCCTTGCTAAACCAGGCTTGCCCAGAACAGGTTGTCCAGGATTGCAATGCCTAGGTTTGGAACCTCACCAGAGAAGGAAGCTCCACAACCTCTGTGGGTAGCCTGTTCCAGGCCTCTGTCACCCTCACAGCAAAGAAGTTCTGCCTTTTGTTTAGGTGGAATTTCCTGGATTCTGGTTTGTACCTGTTATCAATCATCCTATCACTGGAAACTACTGAGGAGAGCCCAGCTTCATCCTCTTAACACTTCCCCTTAGATATTGACCAGCATTGACCAGATCCCTGCTCAGGCTGCTCTGCTCCAGGCTAAAGATCCCCAGGTCTCTCAGCCTTTCCTCCTCACAGAGATGCTCCAGTCCCCTCAGCATCTTTGTGGCCTCCACTGGACACTCTCCAGTAGTTCCCTGTCTCTGCTGAACTGGGGAGCCATAAACTGGACCGAGTACTCCAGATGTGACCTCACCAGGGCAGAGCGGAGGGGGCAGAAGAATCTCCCTTGACCTGCTGGTCATGCTCTTCCCAGAGTAGCCCAGGAGATCACTGGCCTTTTTGGCCATGAGAGCACATTGTTGGCTCATGGTGTACTTACCAGCTTACTCCCAAGTCCTTGTTCACAGAGTTGCTTTCCAGCAAGTCAACACCTTGCCTATAATGTAAAAATGTATTCTCACTTTTTTATTTTCCCTTTGACATGAACCCTTTGCATTCCTTACCGTTTCCCTTCTGGAATGACCTTCCATAACTTTTATTACCTTTCTCAGAAAAGACATAATTTCTTTCCACATCTTCTGCAGGCCATCTTCAGCCACATTTTTCACCCACAGTCATGTAATCCTGTTAATGTATTGGTTGCTTACTGCCAGTTCCAACAGGCTGTGAATTTATTGGGTGCAGAGCCCGGTCTGTGACTGTCAGGGAAAAAAAAGGATAGGAAAGTTCTTTACACAATTTAATAGATGGCACATTCAATACAAGCAGTGGTTCCTAACACTCAACACAGGGAGGGATGCCAAGATCTCGGAATGCTCATGTGGGCATGGTGAGGGATATGGAGCAGTTTGCTCCAGTCCCGTATCTGTGTCAAGTACTGTTTGAACCTGTTGAATAAGGCTCTTGCAAAATTATTGAGGAGTCACCTTAATCACACATTCAGCTGGGTCTAGTCCTGAGGGTATTTGGGAACTCAATGGAACGTTTTCTATGGCCTCCTACTGCTGCTACTCAAGAGTTGCAGTGCTGGTGGTGTCCAGCAAATGCTGCATGTGGAGAGACATGCTTGCTCTCTGCCAAGGGGGAACTGTTCAGATTCTGGCCATGAACATTTCTTGGCCCATCCTTTCTGCAGAGATGTCTTTCTCTTGTTACTTTTTCTTTACTGCAAGAGCTGCAAGCCTTGCTAAATATCCACTTTTCAAAATGTCCTTTACTGGCCAAGGGACCTGTTAAGAAGGACTTTAAGAGATCATAGAACTGTTTTGGTTGGAAGAGATCTTTAAGATCTACAAGTCCAACCATTAATCCAGCACGGACAGGTCACCACTAAACCATGTCCCTCAACAGCACATCTACACAGCTTTTAAACCTCTCCTGGAGTGGGGAGTCCATCACAGAATATATCTGGTTGGAAGAGACCTCAAAGATCATCCAGTCCAACTTCTGACCCTGCAGTGAAGGCTCAACATTAAACCGTGTCCCTAAGCGTGAGGTCCGCACACTACTCGAACACCCCCAGGGATGGTGACTCCACCACTGCCCTGGGTAGACCATTCCAATGTTTGAGAACCTTTACACTGAAGAAATATTTTCTCACATCCAGCCTGAACCTCCCCCATGCAGCTTGTAACCATTTCCTCTGGTCCTGTCTCTTGCCACCAAGGAGAACAGACTGCCCTCTCCTTGCTCCAATCTCCCTTCAGGCAGTAGTAGAGAGCAATAAGGTCTCTCTTCAGGCTCCTCTTCTCCAGACTGAACAACCCCAGCTGCCTCAGACACTCCTTTTGGGCCACGTGCTCCAGGCCCTTTGCCAGTCTCATTGCCCTTCTGTGGACATGCTTCAGCACCTCAATGTTCTTCTCATAGCGAGGGGCCTAGAACTGAACACAACACTTGAGATGTGGCCTCACCAGTGCTGAGTACAGGAGGATGATCACCTCCCTGTCCCTGTTTGCCACAGTGTTTCTAACACAAGCCAGGATGCCATTGGCTTTCTTGGCCACCTGGGCACACTGCTGACTCATGTTCAGTCAACTGACAACCAATACCCCCAGGTCCCTCTCCAGGTTGCAGCTTTCTAACCACACATCCCCAAGTCTGTAGCTTACCATGGGGTTGTGACCCAGGTGCAGGATTTGGCACTTAGCCTTGAAGAACTTCATACAAATAGCCTTGGCCCACCTCCCTGGGCAGTGTATTCCAGGGCTCGACTACCATTTGAGGGAAGATCTTTTTCCCTAATATCCAACCTAAACCTCCCCCGGTGCAACTTGAGGTCACTTCCTCTTGCTCTATCACTTACTACTGGAAGATGAGACCAATCATCACCTTTCAGCAGTCTCCATTCAGGGAGCTGGAGAGAGCGAGATCATCTCCCCTTAGCCTCCTCTTCTCACTAAACACCCCCAGATCCCTCAGCTGCTCCTCACAACACTTGTGTTTTGTCCATCTTGCATTCAAATTTTTCAGTCACTCCAACCATGTCCCTTATTTGAAGTTATTATTTTTTGCCAGGCATAGATCCCTCCATTCTGTGTCAGATCACTGTCTCTGTGAAACATTTCCTAACGTAAACCCAGCATTTACTTCAGTGCTTTATTTTTGAAAGCATTACTTCTTTATTCTTGGTAATGCTCCTTATCACACTTCCATCCTCCCAAAAGAGTATTACTGTTCTACCAGTCATCCGTATTTGAGTTTCATCTGGAGCCTGAATACCATCAGCAATTAAGAGCTGAAAATGTTACACTGGGATAAAGGACAGTCTGATTCTTCATACTTTGAGCTGCCTTTTTTATTTTCCCTCCATCATATTTAACTGAAATCATCCATCTCTACTATGAAGTGTCAGGTGCACTTGCCCCACGATTTTCTCATTTTCTTAGATTTCTTTTCTTTGCCATATTCCCCAAGGGACTGTTGCTTGTATTGCCTATCTCTTAAGACAGTCATGTCACTTGCTGGTATAAGCTATTTATATTTACGTGCATCCTGGACAACACCAGTATTTTCAAAACCCCTAGGAAACATCCTCCTTCACCTTTGCCTACCACTCTCTACCCAGGGCAATAAATTTCAATTGCCTACAATATTTTTGAACAAAGTGCAGAAGGAGAATTGAATGCAAGCCACAGACTGGAATATTAAGTTATCAGTCTGTCTAAAATCAGCACGACTTTCATGGGTGCTAAAAAGAAATCAGCAGAACTCCTTATGATCAGAAGCATCATTTAACATGAACATTTCCCTGGTATTTTGCAGGTTCGTACACCTCATAGTACAAGTTTCAAAAAAGCATCTCCATAATTACAGTACATTGTTTCTCATTAAAACCCAAGTAATAACAGGAACATCACAGGGGCATAGCCCTGATCTCTTAATATAACCCTGGCTACATTCATCCAACATCTGAAAACTCAAAACCAGACTTCCCTGATTGAAGCAGAAATTCTCTAGAAAAGCTTCCCTAATTTTTGCAGGTGAGAAATAGGTTGATTTGACTCATGAATTCCTCAGGATTCATAAAACAGCAATTGCACAAAGGTGCTGTAAGGAACCAAATACATAATTTTCATTTCACTGCTGCATTACTTACTACCATCACTTGTTTTGCAGGGCAAGTAGCTGAAGTCCTATCAGATAGAAGGCTGGCTTATTCCATAAGTGCTGATGCAAATGGAACAAGTGTAATTAATATTAAAATTGAAAAGTAAGAGCCCATCTCCTTCCCTTCCAAGCCTTTAGCCAAGGTAATTATCTTCAACAAAGGTAATCAAAGCACCATCCTGCAAATAAATATGCTCTCTGTAGGAAAGCAGAGACAGAATCACGGAATTCTCAGAGTTGGAAGGGACCTGAAGGATCATATAGTTCTGAATCCCCTGCCATGGGCAGGGACACTTTCCACTAGATTGGGTTGTCCAGAGCCATATCCAGTCTGGTCTTAAAAACATNACACTTTCCACTAGATTGGGTTGTCCAGAGCCATATCCAGGCTGGTCTTAAAAACATCAGGGGTGGGGCTTCCACCACCTCCCCGGGCAACCTATTCCAGCGTCTCATCACCCTCACGGCGAGGAAACTTCTTCCTAATGTCTAATCTACTCTTCTTTAGCTCAGATCCGTTCCCCCTCGTCCTATCACTACCTAACACCCTAAAAAGTCCCTCACCAGCTTTCTTGTAGGCCCCTTTCTGATATTGAAAGGCCACACTAAGGTCTCCTTGGAGCTTTCTGTTCTCCAAACTGAACAACCCCAACTCTCTCAACCTGTGCTCACAGGAGAGGTGCTCCAGTCCTCTATAGGTGAAGTCACAGTGCAAGGTGTGCAGCATCTCTCCAGCCTCTCCATAACTGGCAAAGCCTTGAGATAGTATCCATCAAAGAAAATTGACTGGGAGTACTGAGTGAATCAGCTGGGCAGCTAAATATTGATCTTTTGGGATCATTCCAACAGAAAAAGGGGAATACAGGAATTGAGGTTGAATTAGATGGCTGAGGCAGCTTGTACTTGGGAATAAGGCTGCCTGCTCTCCTAGCTGAATGATAAGCACTAATACAGAGGAGTCTAAGGGAATCTTTGCCAAAACTCATCTTTCTAAATGGCAACCTGAAAGCTGACTTCACATGGAAATCAATATCTCACTGCCTGAGATGAAATACAGTCAATTACCAAACAAACAGAGGAACCTCTTTTGGACATGGGGGATTGCGTTTAAGGAAGATAAGAGGGAAATAATCTTGCAATAATATTGTGCTCTAAGACTAGAGAACATTTAACCTGTGGAAAAATAATGAGTGAATGGGTCAAACCCCTGGTCAGCATGTATTTCACTCAGTAAACAGGAGCACATCAGCAGGCAGGAAGGAAACGTGAGCATTTATAGCTAATGCAAGCTGAGGAAGAGCCTGGGATTGGTACAAACTCAGATACTCAGACACCAGAACTTGTGCAAGATCTCTGTGTAGGGCTCCAAACAAATTAAAAAAAAAAAAAAAGAACCCAACAAACTAAACCCAAAATGTCCTCTATTCACCAGGACTATTTCTCTACTGCTTCAGAAAAATCACTCTCTACAAGTACATTGATAAGTGTACCAAGGTCCACATTAATTACATTGTTCGCTACATTAGTCCTATTAGGAGTAATTTCTATGTCTACCAAGACTAATAGTCCTATTAGGACTATTTTTCAAACTGTGGAAAATCTTTTCTAGTGGCCAGTGTAAAATTTTTGTGATCACTCTCCTGCTTCTGTTGTATGTCACCATAAGAAGCTTCGGCAAGCACCTGATATTTTTATCTCCAAGAGATTAGAGAATCAGACCTTTCACTGTCAGGCTGAAGCCCTTCTCTGTAAGAAATCTTTCTACTTCCAGAAGTGATCCAGATGAAGCTCCACAAGGTATTGTACCATGCCTCCACTGATAAAAGTAAAAACCTCATCCAGTACATCTCACAGCTAACTTGTCTGATATAAGTTTCATCCTATAAGGTAACAGGACCATACCATCAGCTTGCCCTGTCTTCTGTTGCTGTCATCAAAAGGCACCCTGCTCACAGCAAAAATCCCTCCTGAAAGCTAGCTTGCTCTGTAGCTTTTAATGTCATCTCAAAGTTATCCACTTCTTATACAATAATTTGATCTCCTTTTCTATGGTCAATGTTGCTCTTCCAGATCTCAGACAAGAAGCAAGAACAGATCACATCAGCAGATGACCAAAGGAGGGTCACAGGTTCCTTACCACCTCTAGGGCTAGATCCAGGAAGAGAATAACAACTGAGCGTAAAGGAAAAGAACACAGGCGTCTAGGATGCACAGTGGGCGTTCTGCTGATAAATTAGATTGTTTTCAGGGATGAAGAGTTGCACAGATTTTTCTGAGTCGGATTGATGTGAATCATAGAACCACAGCATTGTCTGGGCTGGAAAAGCCCTCGAAAGATCATGGAGTCCTACCGCTGACCTAACACCACCATGGCCCCTAAACCACATCCCCAGATTTTTTGAACACTTCCAGGGATGGTGACACCACCACGGACAGCCTGTTCTAATGCCTGACCACTCTTGCATGAAAAGTTTTTCCTCCTCAACACGAGGAGGAACTTCTTTACTGTAACAGTTCCAGGAATACTTCAACAGGCTCCCCAGAGAGGTTGTGGAGTCTCCATCTCTGGAGACTTCCCAAGACCCATCTGGATGCATTCCTGTGTGACCTGCACTAGGTTTATAGTCCTGCTCTAGCATAGGGATTAGACTGGATGATCTCTGGAGGTCCCTTCCAAACCCTAACATCCTGTGATGTTCAACCTAATACTCCCCTGGCACAATTTCAGGCCATTTATCTTATCCTATCACTTGATACTAGGAAGAATAGACCAACCCTCACCTCACTTCAACCTCCTTTCAGGGAGTTGTAGAGCAGCTCTGCCACCGAGTCCCTGCTTCCCTTTGGATATCCTGGGCAAGATCTCTTGGGAATGGTATCCTAGGAAGCCACGAGGGATAGGAGCCAGCTCTGCTGGGCGCCCATCTCCTAACCAACCCCTTCTTTTCATTGTGCTTCTGTTATTACAAGGCAAGAACCAGAGATAAACGGTTTTGTCTGGCTTCGGGCAGAAAGTCCTCTGATGATACATGCTGACTTCTCCCAGACATCAGATGTTTCTGATAAATACATTCTGGGTTTGTTTCTAATAGGAAAATCTGCCCACTCTGAAGACTATGAAAGCAGAGGTGAGTTGTGTCAAGCTTTATTGTGATTTATAGATATGACCATTCCATTTTATCACTGTCTGGCTGGATGCTGCTGCACTATATGACAGGCTGGTTTGAAGTTTTCCCTCACCTTCTAGATAAGCCCAAACTCTGTTTTCTTTTTACATTATTTTTTTTTTAACTCCCTCTTGCAGATTGCATTTACATTTACAGAAAATGTAACATTACCAGGAGCTTGGCATAAAAAATACCCACCCATTACAGTGACATCATTAACTGCTTCTAGCTGCCTGTTCTAAAACTCCAAAGTGCGTTCACACAAAGAGGTCTGATATCACTCAGGGTATGTGGATGTCCTGGAATAATGAGGAGCTGCAATATGAAAACACACAAAAGAGATTTCATCTTTCTTCATGAGTTAATTGTCTCTGTCAGAGGAGGCAAGCTCAGAACTGGTATTTTCTGGTGTATGCAAGTGTTTAATATCTCCTTAACAGGCCAGCTTGGGGGGAGCACAACACAACCAGAAATAATTCAACAAAAATCATTATTGCCATTGACTTTGTCTGTGAAATATCTTTTAAGACCTTTATTTTGAATTATCTGAGGATGAACACAACACTAGTGAGGGTCCCAGATCGGTGGGGAGTGTTCTAGGTAGCACAGAGACCATGCCTTTCTTATAAAGACAATTAAAGAATGCTTTTGGTTGGAAGGGACCTTGAAAGCTGATCTAGTCCACCCCCTAACGTCAGCAGAGACAGCATCACCCCACACAGGTTGCCTGTCCCACCTCATCCAGAATGGTTTCAGGGATGAAGCATCTACCACTTCTCTGCACAACCTGGGCCAGGTTTCACCACCCTCACTGTCCAACATTTCTTTCTTCTCTCTGGTCTAAATCTCTCTCTTTTAGTTTCAGATCACCACTCCTTGTCATTTCACAAGAGGCCCTGCTAAAAACTGTCCCCATTTTCTCATCAGCCCCTTTATGTACTGGAAGGCCACAAAAACCTGTCTCTGGAGCCTTCTCCCTTATGAAGAGAGACTGA
>VWYK01058053.1:7894-18729 GCA_013399775.1 Semnornis frantzii | reverse complement strand
CAACACAAAGCACTCAATGATTCTATGCTCCTCCAGATATCTAATAGAATCATGCAATCATTAAGGCTGGAAAAGGTTTCCAAGATTAANAATCATTAAGGCTGGAAAAGGTTTCCAAGATTAAGTCCAACCATTATAGTAGTAAATACATCATCATTGTGGTTGGACTTAGTGATCTCAAAGGTCTCCTCCAACCTCAATGGTTCTATAATTCTATGATTAAAAGCTTTCCAGAGCAATGCCCCTAAGAGTCAGCATAGCTGGATAAATACAAACACTCAACATATTTCAAGCAAAGTGAGGAGGGAAATCAAACAGTGAATGGTAGGTCTGATCCAGATTTACTCCATGAGTAATGATTCTGTAAAAACACATGCCTGGGTAACTAGCCAACAGAACAGAAGATTGTGACCTCCTGCCTTCCTAAATATTTGCTTCTCCTCAACATCTCTAAGAGAAAAAAAAACCCCACACTATTGTGTTTGTGGTTTTACTCTCTCATGGATTTTCTCCCATCCCCCTTATTTTTTGTTCTCCCTTGGCACATTTTTAGCTTCCAGTTATGTTATGAAAAGCAAATAGACCACACCCCAACAAAACCATTCTGCTTTGAAATGGCTTTTGTATTGTGTTCCAAGCAATTACATTTCAGAAACAAATATTCTTTACGATTTTGAGCATAGAGTGATAAACAAGATGATTCTCTATTAAAAACCAAGGGGGTTGCCATAAAGGGAATAATAATAAGAAGTCTCAGAAGAAATTTCTGCTCTCTGAAATGTGTCATTTCCATAATTCATTCTGTGCTGTGGGTAACACACATGACTGTACTGAAAATGAGCATTTAATTAGTGCTCTAGTACAAATACCAACCACCTCCTGTGTTAATAACTGATATTTGGGACCGTAAATGTTTATCAGGTAAATATCATGCAGCTGTAAGGATCCCTCTGACCTCAGGCATGGAAAATGAGTATGGTGAATTTGCTGGCTCCAGCACCCAGAGAACCAGCGAGTTCAATTGTTGGCATAACACAGTGCTAGCAGAGGTCAAGGGAAGGGCCATAAACAGGTTCATGGGAGAATGAGCCTCAGGCATGACAGTGACAAAGCACAGCAGTGATTCTTATGCAGTTAAAAGCCACTAAAATAAGGTTTCACATAACCAGACAGTAAATTTTATTTGAAATAGTGGTAGCTAGATTCTGTGAGATAGTCTAGGCTCAGTGCTCTTTACCAGGAATTTAAAGACTTGTCCTCCCAGAGGGATTTAGGGCACTGTTTCTGGATCCACCAGCTTTTAAGTGTGATGTGGACAGAGACAGGATCCATGCATGCAGGACTGCAAGATCCAGGAGTCCAGAGAGACACTATGCAAGGAAGAGTTTGGTTATGTACCAAGCAGTAAAGACAACAGTAGCTCTGGAGGCCAATAAATTTCTATGTGTTTTCAGATGGATTTTTAGTATGCACTAAAAGGAAATCACTGAAGCTACAACTCCCTTTTCCAGGGGAGAGATGTAACCAGAATTCATTAAGCAGAAAGCTGCTATACCACTGGTGGAAATGAATTTATACAATTATTTATAGAAATACTCTGAATTTACACAAACAGCTCAAATAAACGTAACCGTAGTCTCGAGCCTGAATTTACACACCATTTACACTGTAACTGCCTATCACTCATTTCTGGTATCCATTCATCTCCCTCTCTGAGCTTAAGGCACTCCAGCATTGTCAGACCTCTTCAACAAATCCCACAGTTCCCCATTCCTCACTTCCAGTCCTTCTGCAACATACCCTCTGTGTCAGGTGCCCATGGGCAGAGGTAGATTTGTAAGGGAAGACAAGGCAGGTACCCAGAAGATGTTTTGCACCACCCTGGGACCGGCACTCTGAAACAGAGAGAAACTGAGGATAAAACAGCTCCCATGGTGAGGAACAGTTGAGGAATGACTCCTATGATGAACCCTAAATATTGCTGTAGACTTGTTTTTAGGCCATCAACTATGAAGAGCTGATTTCTGCTTCTGAGCCCATGGTTGAGGACATCTATCAGCATCTAATTCCCTTTCCTATGACTTTGCTGGCTGCTTGAACCACTCTCATAATTGAGTAATATGGATTGAATCAGGAATACAGAACTTGATTCCCAGTAAAGCCATATGACCTTGGGCTGGCTACTTTATGCTGATCATCTTCATCAGGTCTAGAACCATGAACAGAATTAGTAGGAAAGGTAGGGAGCCTGAAAGCCCTTTCTTAGCATTAGTGGCTGCAGAGGGAACATTTCAACCACCACAACTATTTCCTGTCCTGCCTAAATCTCTGTACAGACCTGAGCTACATCTTCTTGTAATACAGGTCAGATTTGCTGTTGGGAGTTAAAACTCCATCTACAATATAAATTTGGCACCTTGCAGAGGAGACTACAATGTCTCTGCATACCTTAAAAGCTGAAAAGAGACAGTTAATAGGACAAAACATACTGGAGGTGGAAGAAGAACACCTCTCTAGAGATCAGCACTTCACACATTGACTTAAGCAAGCCATTTTGACACTGTGGTCTCCAAAGCTGGAATCCTTTTCACAGAAGAGGCAGCGACAGCCATAATTTCTGAACACAACCAGGGAAGCTCAAGCCAACCATGCTGGAACCCACCTTGTAAGTGACAGCCTCATACTTAGAGCATGTAGGCATTAGGATCCCAAGTCTTTCTCATTTCCATGGCCTCAAATACATGTCTTCTGAAAAAAAATGCCCTAAGCACCACAATGTAATTAGTGTCTGCCTCAAGGAACCATATTCTTTCTCATGATTTTAAGTCATGAAAGTTAATCTGGAGTAGGGCTGATTTCAGACTACCTGGAGATGGTCTGGCTCAGTTGAATCACCATCTGAGGAGCTGACATGAGTCTTAGACTGAGCTTAAACACATTCAGTGACCATAGTGACCCACACAGGTGATAAAACAGGATGATATAGGCGAGTAGACTGTTCTCTGGGGTGAGTTTTTTCCTTCACTGAGCTGGATTAGCATGAACAGATGTTGACATCTTCTCCATATGCCTGTATATGTGAAAATGTGACCATAAAGAAATCATTTTCAGAGTCAACAGAGATGCTCAGTACAGAGGAACATGTTTCAGGTCAAGGTGTACAAAAGTCAACATTTAAAATACATCAGAAGAGTCATCTTTTAAAATGCCTATTCCTTTCCAAGAAGACATAGGAATCCAGTGTGACCAGCTCAGATAATGAGCAGCACTGGGGACATCGTCCAGTAGTTAGTCTAACACTTTACCTACCAGCTCAAGCACTGAACTCATTTTTTTTCAAATTAATCTTGACTTTATGTCTCAGTTTGCTACCTGAAAGTGGAGATCAATGTTGCACTTCACCTCATCACATCTGGGAAAAATAATTCCTTTCATGTTTGTGCAGTTTTCATCTACTGTGTTGACAAGAACTTAATACAGTTCTGTCTTCAGGCCTTGGAGGGTTGTGAAGTGCCCAGTAAATACGACGAGGAACTATGGCAAAAGTAAGGTAAAACCAAGTGTTGGTGAGCTGTCCATCAGAAAGAGAACCAGTACACTGAATAGGAGCATTGTCCAAAGAGGAAAGTGCTAATGTAGGGAAAAAATATAGCTGAATTTAAGTTCAGCAGACAGAAAGGGCAACTGAGATTGCACAGGCAAGTATTTCTTAGTGTTTTCAAACTTCTGGAGAGTTTTAACTCCAACTTCACTGTTAATTTAAATGCTTTTCTTCAGATGTAACCTGCATGAGAGTATGTTCAACACTATATGTACCAGAGGCATCATAGAATCATAGAATCTTAGAATGGTAAGGTTGGAAAGCAGATAGCACAACTCATTGCCCCAGGATACTGGGAAGTAGGAGATTTCAAGAATTAAAAATGAGCTGGAAGTATACATGTGTTTCAGAAATATTTGGGTTTCTCACAGCATATCTTGAGTCATAATGAATTAATAGAATTATAGAATGGTAAGGTTGGAAGGGACCTCAAGGATCATCCAGTTCCAACCCTCTGCCATAGGCAGAGACACCTCCCACTAGTACAGGTCACTCAAGGCCTCGTCCAACCTGGCCTTGAACACCTCCAGGGAGGGAGCAACCACAACCTCGCTGGGCAACCTGTTCACTATGCAACCAGGTGAAAAATAGATTCTCCTGCTGCACTGAAGATTTTGAATACTGTTTTCTGATTTCAAGTTAGAACACAAATTTTCACAATCTGCCATGAATCAGGAATTGTGAAAATCAGCTTTATTTCAGCATTCAACTATGGAGTTTGCATTCCACCTTCTTTAAAACTAAAAATTAAAATTAACTCTTTAAAAATTCCATGGATTTTTTTCTGGGGGGAAAAGGATACCTATTAATGTAGTCAACTTTAAATAAACAATCTGATGTTGTTTACAGAAGCACAGAATCATTGAGGCTGGAAAAGACCTCTGAGATCATCAAGTCCAGCCTATAACCTAACAACATGACATCAACAAAACCATGCCACCAAGTGCCACATCCAATCTTTTCTTAAAGACCAGGGATGGTGACTTCACCTCCCTGGGCAATCCATTCCAATACTTAATCACTCTTTCCATGAGGAAGTGCTTCCTAATATCCAACCTAAACCTTCCCTGGTGCAGCTTCAGATTATGCCCTCTTGTCCTGCCACAAGTTGCCTGGGAGTTTATTTCTCAAACACAAAAGATGGGGAAAATCCAACAAATATCTTTTCATTGTCATTGATGTGAATTTCCCTTTAGCTGTGATATACACTTTTGGATGAGTTCAAACATTTTTACCTCCATTTCAAAGTATTGGGAAAATGCCTGTTGATAAGTGGGATCAAAATAGATCCCAACATGTTTGAGATATAGATAGATATAGATATAGGCATAGATATAGATATAGGTATAGATATAGATATAGATATAGATATAGATATAGATATAGATATAGATATAGATATAGATATAGATTAGATATAGATATAGATACAGATATAGATACAGATATAGATGATATACCTAAACAGGTTTTGCTAAGAGTTGGGATTTGTCATTGTTGCTGATCTGGGTTTGGGTTTTTATGTGTGTATTTTGGCTTGGCTTGGTTTTTTGTTTTTTTTGGTTGTTGGTGGGTTTTTTTTGACTGAGTATATGCTACTGTACAAATGTTACACAAAATATATTTATAGCAGATATGATGAAGAAATTTTTGACCATGAAGCTGGTGAAACAGTGGCCCTGGTTGCCCAGAGAGGTGGGAGATGCCCCACCCCTGGAACCAATCCAGGTCAGGTTGTTTGGTTCTCTGAGCATGACCTAGTTGAAGATTCCTCTGATGGCCAGTAGTAATACGTGGCCTTTAAAGGTAATTTCCAACCCACACCATTGTATGCTTCTATGATACTACTGATATGACACAGCTAGAAGAGAAAGTACAGCTGAATAAGGACAGAAAGGTTTTGTGCAGTGATTTTGAACCCAATCTGCCACACCAAGTCTTGGCAGGACACCTCAAAAGTTTGTCAGATTCTGTGTTCTTGGTGCACAGAGAAGAAACACATTTACCACAGGAAATGTTTATTCCCAAACATAACAATTTCAAAGGTCAAAACAAGACCCTAATGGATGGTAATGCCTAGCAGTTAACTGTGACATGTAGCAGACTCATTGACAGTTTATGGGATGGAAGCACAGTCTGTAGCCAGGTCATTCTCTCTGAGCAATTGATATTGGCACAGGCAGCAGGTACATCTTGGGATACTCAAGGATCTGCAGGCCCAGGACCACCTTCAGACACCTCCTGCCAGATTAGCTGTTGCTGTTTAAATCCTAGCCTGGAAGATATTCCCCCCTCAAGTGTGGGAAACCACAGAATCACAGAAACATTCCAGTTGGAAAGGACCCCCAGGATCATCAAATTCAACCGTTATCCCTACTCTACAAAGTTCACCCTTAAACCATACCCTCAAGTACCACACCCAAGTGACTTTTAAACACAGCCAAGGATGGTGACTCCACCACCTCCCTGGGCAGCCCATTCCAATCCCTGACCACTCTCGCTGTGCCAAAATGTTTCTTAACTTCCAGTCTAAACCCAACCAGTCACAGCTTGAGGCCATTCCCTCTTGTTCTATCACTATTTACCTTTGAGAAGAGACCAGAATCCTTCAACATAAAGCCACTCCGCAAACAAGAACTGACAGTTAAGATTATTCTTCCTGTTTCTCTACCTGGCAACTTTATCTGTGATATGGAGGGAATATTTATTTTTTTGGAATATATGAGGTGCCCTCTGGCCTTGTTTCTGATAAGTATGCTGCATGAGAGAAATTGCCCCTGTTACTAATTAGCCAATTGGCATTAAAGGAATGTTTTCCTTCATTAAAACCAGGTTGAGGGATTATTTTTTTTTCCCCTCCATCTCCACACACTGTGCCTCTGTCATTTCCACAGGCTCTCTTCCTGTCAAACTGGGCTTATTCAAGATGTTTGGTAATTAGGGAAAAAAAAAAAAAAAAAAAAAAAAAAAAGACAAGAGAAAGAGGAAAGCAAGCAGAATGTTTAATTAAAAGCAATCCCTGAGGAGTACCCATTCCTCAGTTTAATATTTGTTCTGAAAAAGGAATGTTCTTACTTTAACGCTAAATTGCTCTTTTTTTCTGTCGTTTCTGGTTGTGAAGGGGAGCACACAGCCTTTGTCTGAGGACATGGCCATCCAGTTTGATTGATCAGTCATTCACATTAACAAGAAGTTGCCAAGGGTATGCATTTTAATGATGTTTCACAGTATAGATGTGTTTGCAGAATGATAAAAGAATGAACCTCTGACAACTTCTCATGAACTTCTGTCACAGAGCCATAGTTTATGCCCATATCCTCTGCAAGACTTTTCCCCACTGAACTTACACTGTCTGAATTAAAGGAAAGTTTCTGCTCACTGCTGTCAGATCAGCACTCAGTAATCACACCTCTTACTGTGATACCCAAGAGGTATTCATGAACTTGCAGAGGAATCAAAGCTCAAGACACCAATGAGTGTTTTAACCTGTCTGCTCTCCATGCTTGTCAGAGCCTGGTTTTGGTGCACACTGAGTGGAGAGAAGTAAAGGTCATATCCAGATAATCTGTTCTGATGACATGCTTGCTCGTCTCCTTTGATTACTTAAAGCATGCTGATGGGTAGTTGAATTCAACTCATGTATCATTCACCAGCTGTAGTTGATATTTAACTGTAAAGCAATCATCACAGTTTCCTCAGTGGAAAGGGATATACACTTCTAGGATGCAACTCAGTGAGGCTATTTTGGATGTACATTTTAATATAGAATGGCCTGTGCTCTAGACCCCATTCACAGCACTAGGAAGCCCCAAGAAGTTGAGCTATTCCATGTGTATCTGTGTTATCACAGCTGTATCATACCACAGATATTTAAATCATTTGTCCCTCTTTTAATTTCACATACTCCAGCAGTACCTAATTTTATTTGTCATGTAAGGGAGCTGAATATGATCAACCTGGACATACACCCAGCTTATGCCTGTTGTCAAACCACAACTGGAGTTCACAAAGCCAGAGATTCAGCCTGGTGTGAAACATGCTGCCACACAAACAATCCACCAGCTAAGAAACCCAGGGCAGACAATTACTCTAAATAAGACCACAAGGAGTGGGTCTCATCTGTATCCTGTTTCTGGAGATCTCCAAAGTAAGCACTTTCCTCATTTCTTCAGGTAAACACACAACCTGTTAAATCTTTATTGCGATAAACTATCCCTTCATACAGTAGCCTCATCTCCATTATTTTTATCTATTGAATATCACTAATCATCTCCTACCTCATCCATAATCACCATTGTGGTAGCTTCTGGATAAAGTAAACAGGGACCCAGCAGGTTCAGCTTGATTTGCAACTTCAAAATAGAAACCTTTCCAGTGAAAAGCTGTTGATCTGTTGATCTGTGATGTTACATTCGAAGTTATTTCCCATCCTGGGATCTGCCTGGTGCATTAAGATGATCAGAGGGCTGCAGCAGCTCTCCTATGAGGACAGACTACAAGAGTTGGGGCTCTGCAGCCTGGAGAAGAGAAGGGTTTCAGGAGACCTTAGAGTAGCCTTCCAGTATCTGAAGGGAGCCTACAGGAAGGCTGGGGAGGGGCTATTGACAAGGTCTTCCAATGACAGGACAAGGGGCAATGGCTTTGAACTGGCAGAGGGGAGATTGAAAATGGATGTTAGGAGGAAGTTCTTTACAGTGAGGGTGATAAGACACTGGCACAGGTTGCCCAGGGAGGTTGTGGCTGCTCCCTCTCTGGAGGTGTTCAAGGCCAGGTTGGATGAGGTCTTGAGTGACCTGTTCTAGTGGGAGGTGTCCCTGCCTGTGGTAGGGGGTTGGAACTAGATGATCCTTGAGGTCCCTTCCAACCTTACCATTCTATGATTCTATGATTAAAGCCTTCCCTGGCAATAGGTGCGGTCAGGAGGAGCAACGATTTTAATAGCCTAGCAAAGAGGACAGACAGAATCCAGCCACAGCAAAACATAAAGAGTTGTGGGGTTTTTGGTTTTTTTTGATTCTTTCTTGTTTTGGTTTGTTTGATTTGGAGTTGTTTGGTTTGGTTTTGGTTTTAGTTTATTTTTACAAGCATTAGTGCTCTGATTAATAAAAACAAAGTCTCATGTTCTGGTTCATTGTAGCTGCAGAAGTGAACTCTAACAAGGACTAATAGCAAGTGCCATTCCCCTCTCTCATGTCACTACTTTGTTAAAGGAACCACTGGCTGCCATCTTGTCCTTACCCACTCTTTTAATGCCTTAGCTTTGATGCTGCTTGAAAGTAACTCAGTGGAGTGGGCTTTGAATGGGACACAGAGTAAATGATGGTCACTCCTAGAGATGCCCTTATTGCAGGTGAACAAACAAGAGACATGACACCTGGATGGATATGCCAGAGAGCTGGCAGTCTTCTTGCCCACACTTCCTCTGTCTTACACTTGCAACTCATACAAAGCTCCTCAGCATCTCATGGTTGCCAAAGAATTTTTGCTTTTCCTGGCAGGAAAATGAACAATCCTGTGCAAGCCTGCTCTGAGCTAGTTCTGAATAGGGAGCAGAGAAGTATTAGGGTAAGGAAATGCAAACACTTTTTGCCCCAAAGCAAGGAAAAAATGATGCACCTGGAGAAGCAGCAGATCAGCTTACATGTGAAATTGTAAAATATGAGGTTTTGCCACAACAGATCTCAGCAATTTTGGAAAAATCAGTCTTCTGTCTATTCTTTCCTTCCTATCTTCAATGCCTACAGTGTCATGACAAGGACAGGATGAAAACCAAGAGCTGGGTTTGATCGTTCCTAAGGCTCATTCAAAACACAGACCACCTTTATGCAGACACTGTGCACAGTCAAATCTACAAATCAGTCTGGGCAATTAATCTTTAAGTGAGTTTTTTCAATAAAATACTTCATAAATAAAATTTAAATGTCGAGTCCCAGCCCCATGCCCTAAATCTACTGCCAACATCTGACAGAATATTCCATAGCCTACAGTGAAATAAATGCACAGAATCTTTGAAATGTTGGGGTTGAAAGAGACCTTTGAAACCATCAAGTCCAACCACTCACCTGGATCTCACAATCCCACCATCAATCCTAAGGTGCAACAGGAGGCAGACAGAAATTGTTGAGATTAGACCATGGTTGTTTGGGTATTTTTTAAGCTTCTCTCAATGCTCTTTGTAAAATAAGTGGTCAGTGCCAGGATGCCCTGTTTTGATTCAGCAGGATAAAGAAGCTGAAATTCCTCTCTCACATCCCAAATTGTTACTTAAATATTCAGAATGGCTGCTCTTTTATGCCATCTCTTTCTTTCACTTTGTCCATTCCACAGAAATGGCTTCCTGAACATAGCAAGAAAGGGTTTTGCTCCTCCTAGAGTGGCTTGAGTTGGAAGGAACTTTAAAAATTATCCAGTTTCCATGCCACAGGTTGAGACACCTCCCATTAGACCAGTTTGCTGAAAGCCTCATCCAGCCTGATCTTAAACATTTCCAGAGATGAGGCATTCACAACTTCTCTGGGCAACCCATTTCAGTGTCTCATTACCCTCGTGGTAGAGAATCTCTTCCTAATGTCCAATCTAAATCTACCCTTCTCTAGTTTAAAACCAGTGCTCTTTGTCCTGTCACCACATAAATAGCCTCCTCTCCAGCTTTCCTGTAGCTGACTTTAGATACTGGAAGGCTGCTATGAGGTCTTCCTGCAGCCTTCTCTTCTCCAGGCTGAACAGCCCAAACTCCCTCAACCTGTCCTCATAGTAGAGGTGCTCCAGCCCTAAACCATGCCACTAACAGCCATATCCACATATCTCTTAAATACCTTTAGGGATGGTGACTCCACCATGTCTCTGGGCAACCCATTCCAAATTCAGCCCCTTACCAAGTTAGACTTTTACTGTAAGGAAAGGAGCAGTCACACTCAGGAGTATGACAATGTGTAAGTGCCCCATAACAATAAGAAGAGAAACTCCTTTTTTTCCTGTGATTTTGTGTTTCAAAGAAGAGGACTTGAAAATACCCCAAAAGATCAAGATTTTTCAGGAAAAAAAAAAAAAAAAGTAAATCTCAGCCATCTTCTGAAGCTTTTCTTTTGCTTTAGTCTTTCCCAAACACCTTGATCTCTCTTTTTATGTGTATCTTTCAAAGGGGAAGCATAAAAACTGCTTGGTTCCTGTAAATCTGCAGTAGTTTGTTTTGTTTTGAATCATATTAAATAGAGGTATATAAAAAAACCAAACC
>VWYK01058050.1:0-13863 GCA_013399775.1 Semnornis frantzii | reverse complement strand
TGGCCTCAGCCCATCTATCCAGCGTGTCCAGTGTGTTCTTGAGCAACAATTCTCCTCTGTCTAGTTTTTCTGTCCTCTTTCTTGCTTAGCTTTGTCCTTCATCAGTCCTTTGCAAACACTGCCTTCAGCCCATGTCTCTGCCCCATTTCAATGACTCCTTCAAAGCCAGGCTGTACATTCTTTGGAAGGAAAAGCTCTTTTGAAAAGGGGTTGCCTACCTTTTGCAAACCATCCCATGTCACTGTGGCACAGCACAAATATGCAGATGAGAATAAGAAGCTCTGAACAACAAAGAAAGCTCTTTCATGCAGTGCTCTAACAAGTAGAGCAGCTTGACCCATGAGAGCACATCAAGACACAGCTGCTGGGCAGTGTTATCCAGTGCTGATGCTCATCCAGATGGAACCTCTCAAAGCAACTCTGGTGCAAAACAAGTTCTCTGCAGTTTCTGCAACATGCCATGGGTGTGAAAAGTTACAAGTGAAGATTAACCCCTCCTCTGCTCATCATGGGCTCAAGCCTTATTTGATTAAATAGGAGGAAGACCCTTTGACAGCTCTTCAGAGAGATAATTGCCCATATGATTATGAACTTGTGATGGTTTGGGCTCAAGCCAGCACAGAAGTGTTCACTTTCTCCTCCAAGGTCATCACAGGGCACTGCTGAAGACTAAGGCACATCATTGTATGGGCTCTGCTTGGAGCCAAAATATTTGTTATGGCAGCAGCTGAGGATGAGATGAACTACTGCATGCTGATGGGAACACTGACAGTCAGTAGCCATGGCTGACATGGAGCAGCACAAAGGGTAACACAGTCACAGAATCACAGAACCATTCAGCTTGGCAAAGCCCCAAGGATCACCAAGCCCAACCCATGTCCCTGCTCTACAAAGCTCACCCTAAACCATAGCCCCAAGCACCACATCCAAACCACCTTTAAACACCTCCAGGGTTGGTGACTCCACCACCTCCCTGGGCAGCTCATTCCAGTGCCTGACCACTCTTGCTGGGGAAAAAAATGTTTCCTAATGTCCAGCCTAAACCTCCCCAGTGGCAGCTTGAGGCCATTGCCTCTTGTCCAGTCTAAACCTCTCCATTGGCAGCTTGAGGCCATTCCCTCTTGTCCAGTCTAAACCTCCCCAGTGGCAGCTTGAAGCCATTGCCTCTTGTCCAGTCTAAACCTCCCCAGTGCCAGCTTGAGGCCATTCCCTCTTGTTTTATCACTATGTACCTGTGAGAAGAGACCAGCAGCAGCCTCTCCACAGCCTCCTTTCAGGTAACTCAAATCTTGACACTCCCCCTGAAGGCAGCAGAGAAGTGTCCTCTCTGGGATGCTTCACAGAACCTGAATTATTCTGTTGCTGCAATCTGGACCTTAGGGAAATCTCCCTCCTGTTTCCACTGCTGAAGAGTCTTCCATCTCTACATGAGAAAAAAAATCACTGTGAGGGTGCTGGAGCCCTGGAGCAGGCTGCCCAGAGAAGTTGTGGAGTCTCCTCCTCTGGAGAGGCTGCAAACCCACCTGGTTGTGTTCTGTGTGACCCTTCCTTAGTGGCATCCCTGGCATTGCAGCAGGGTTGGTGTCAAGGGTTGGCTTGGATCCCCCACAATAACTTCATGCCCCAGAGAGGAAATCCACCACAACTCAGAACTTGGAAAGGCAAAATGAAATTGTCTTTACAAAAGAGCTAAATATAACAGTGTAAATAAAGCAAATAAACTTCACAGGATCACAGAACTAACCAGGTTGGAAAAGACCTTTGAGATCATCCAGTCCAACCCTAACACCTTCTAATGAACTAACCCCTGGCACCAAGTGCCTCATGCAGCCTCCTCTTAAACACCTCCAGGGATGGGCACTCCGCCACCTCCCTGGGCAGCCCATTCCAATGCCAATCTCTCTTGCTCTGAAGAACTTCTTCCTAACACCCAGCCTGAACCTGCCCTGGCACAGCTTGAGGCTGTGTCCTCTTCTTCTGTCCCTGGGTGCCTGGCAGCAGAGCCCAACCCCCAACTTGTACAGAGTGTATTTACATATATAAGGCATAGCAACAGCACAGGACCCCCCCCTGCCCTGTGCTTTAGAGAAAGTCTGAAGAGAGAAGCCACCAAAGTCAGGAAGAAACATCACAGCCTGGACTGAGCAGCCAAGAGCAAAGCAGCGGTGAGAGAGAGACCAACCAAAGCTGCAAGACCCCAATGGAATTATGTTAACTTCTCTGCTGTTGTCATTTTGTGTCCTGTCTCTGGTACTATTTACCTTCCACTCAAAGGCTCTTGTAATTTTCCATTTGCAAGCAGCTAGGAACCAGCTCAAACTGCCACAGTTGGGCTCCATGTTCTCTGCAGATCCCTTTCAACCCCTTACGTTCTGTGGTTCTGTGAAATCCTCCAGACTGGCTCCAAAGACTCTGAATACTTCCTCAAACCCTTTGAAAAAGGCATCCTTTGCTTACAGCTTTCTATGAACCCATCCCAAATCTGTGCTGAAACTGAGCAGTTTGCATTTAGTCCAACAGTTACCTAGCTCAGGTTCCTAATTTACTCTCAGTTCTGTCTAGGACTTGTGTAGATAAGAGAAAAAGCCAAGCACTTGAGCTATGAAAAGAGCCTCTGCTCAAGGAACATTTTGTCAGTTGCTGACTTCTCCCAGGTAACAACATGGCAGAACAAGAGGAAAGGGCCTCAAGCTGCACCAGGGGAGGTTCAGGAAAAGTCTGTGCACCGAAAAGGTCATCAGGGACTGGCACAGGCTGCCCAGGGAGATGGTGGAGTCCCCATCCCTGGAGGTGTTCCAGAAACCTGTGGCCATGGCACTTTGGGACATGGTTTAATGGTCATGGTGGGGTTGGGGGTGAAGGTTGGACTGGATGATCTTGGAGGGCTTTTCCAACCCAAACAATTCTATGGTTGTGAGAGTCTAAAATTTGGGTTTCTGGGTGTTGTAGCTGGGTGAAGAGTAAATAGGAGCTGCAAAATTTCAGTGCCAGCAATGACCAGAGTAAAATGTGCATTTCTTTGCTTTTAACTCTTTTCAACAGGATGTTCACTGTTCAAGTAGATGAAGACAAAGTCCAGACTCAGAGACTGCCAACAGACCAGCCCATCTCTGTTAAGAAACTCTTTGTGGGGGGTGCTTCTTCTCCCTTTCAGATTGCCCCTCTCAGGAACATCCCAGCCTTTGAGGGCTGCATCTGGAATCTTGTCATCAATGCCATGTAAGTCTCACCAGTGCCAGTGAATGAGGCTCAGCTGCCAAAAGAAACTCCACTGATGCAAGGAGTCTCACTGACAGCAAGCCCTGGAGGATGATCTGTGCCCTTCCCCTGCCTTTCCTTTTTAGTCTGCAATGTGCACTCCACAGGCTATGCAGTTAAGGAGCCCCTTCACAGACAAGGCAACCCCTGTCTGTTTAGACATAAAATCAGAGAAACTGCCCAGTAAGACTTGCCCCAGGGCTAAGCATGGTCTACTGTAACACCTGAGTTTGATTTGAGCTCTTGGAGCAGAGAAACTGTAAGAACCACCAGAGGAATTGATTTGCTTTGTGGAATCTGCATGCTGCAGTAGCCTGGAAGCAGCATTGAGGTAAAAAGAAAGGGGAAAGTGGATAAAGCAGAACCTCTGTAGAAAGTTCCCATCTAAACCTTCTTTTCACATAACTGAGCTACCTAAATTTGGATCTCATACCCCAAACTTCCCCACAATGTGTTCCAGCCTGCCTAGGCTGCTGAAGCTGGCCCAAGGGGATGCCTGTCTCTCTGCACTGACTGTAGGAAGGAAAGCCAAGGGTGATTTTCACCTTCATTTAAGTGTCCTGCTTCTATACCTCACACAGATGGGGCAGATCCTGGTGCTTGTGCCCCATAAAGTGGCAGTGCACTGCAAAATATATATTCATGTTAAATGGGTGATAAGAAGCATATGTATTCATGTTAAATAGGTGGTAAGAAGCATATATATTCATGTTAAATAGGTGGTAAGAAGCATATATATTCATGTTAAATGGGTGGTAAGAAGCATATGTATTGTTAAATGGGTGGTAAGAAGTATATATATTCTAGTTAAATAGGTGGTAAGAAGTATATATATTCATGTTAAATGGGTGGTAAGAACTATATATATTCATGTTAAATGGGTGGTAAGAAGGCAGAAAAACTAATATCAGACATCAATTTCCTTGTGTGTTCTCAGCCCTGTGGACTTTGCCCAGCCTGTGTCCTTTGAAAATGCAGATATTGGTCAATGTCCCTCCCTAGAACCAGAGGTTAGGCCACCTGAGGATGAAGACAAACCAACCCCTGCAACAGTCCTGATCCAGCCTGAACCAGTCACTGATGGGGAGAGAGAAAGGCCAAGGATTCCTCCTGCTTCCCCTCCTCCTCCAACACCATCTGTACCTTCAGCACTTGTAAGTGGATCACTTCACTCTGATACAACTTTATTTTCTCAGGCAAAATTAAAAATGTAGCCACTGAGAATTCATTTGCCACAAAAGGAGTGTATGCTGTACTTTCAGCACGGCCCTGTGGCAGGTCACTAAAACCTGGGCATTTTTAAAACCAGCCCCAGCTCTCTCAGCCTGTCCCCATAGGGAGCTTCTCCAGCTCTCTGATTGTTTTGGTGGTCTCCTCTTGACCCTCTCCAACAGTTGCATGTCCTTCTTCTGTTGGAGGCTCAATAACTGTACCAAGAACTCCAGATGGGGTCACAACAGAGCAGAGCAGAGGGGCAGAATCCCCTGCCTGTGCTGCTGCTCTCCCTGCTTTGGATGCAGCCAGCACACAGCTGCCTGCTGCGCTGCGAGTGACAATTGCCGGCTCATAGGGAGTTTGTCATCAGCCAGCACCTCCAGGTCCTTCCAGAAGGAAGTCTCCTTAGCAAATGCATCTGTGTACCTGGTAAAGGGAGCTGTGCTTCAAGCGGGCATGCTCCGAGCCCCAGCGCTCTGCGGTCGGCTCTAGGGCAGCGCTTTCGAGGCGTTGCCAGCAGGGGGCGCAGTTGTAACACGAGGGCTCCGCTGCAGCTGCTGTGCGGAGCTGGCGGCGAATGTGCAGCATCCGGAGGCTGCCGGAGAGAGAAAAGCAACCAGGCAGCGGCAAGGCAGCAAGGGTTAACCGCTCTGGTGCTCACTGCTGTGAAAGTGCGCAGTCAGCAGCCATTCTAGCCCTTCATCGAGCGTTATAAACAAAATAAAAAGCCCCAGAAGCACATCAGCGAGCAAGTGCAGGTTCCTCCCCAGCCTGGGCACTAACTTTCAAATAGCAATATTGAGAGGAATCTGTTCATTAGTGCCACCAACCAGCCACGTGGTAAAGATGTGAGGTTGGTAGCTCACACATCAGCAATGAACTTGAAACAGGAGTTCATAGACTCCAAGATCATCCAGTCCAACCAGCAACCCAGCACCACCATGGCCACTAAACCCAAGTGCCATGCCCACAGGTTTCTTGAATACCTCTAGGGATGGGGGCTCCACCCCCTCCCTGGGCAGCCTGTGCCAATCCCTGACCATTCTTGCACCAAAGACATTTTTCCTAATTTTCTTTTTTCTAATCTAAACCTCCCCTGACACAATTTCAGGTCACTTCCTCTCCTATCACCGGATCCTAGGGAGAAGAGCCCAACCCCTACCCCACTGCAGCCTCCTTTCAGGCAGCTGTAGAGAGCAATGAGGTCTCCCCTCAGCCTCCTCTGCTCTAAACACCCCCAGTTCCCTCAGCTGCTCCTCCCCAGCTGTTCTCCAGATCCTCCCCCAGTTTTGCTGCCCTTCTCTGGGACATGCTCTAGCATCTCAATGTCCTTCTTGGAGTGAGGGGCCCAAAACTGCACCCAGAATTCCAGATGTGTCCTCACCAGGGAAAACAGAACTAAAACACCATTCCTCCACCTTCCCTCTTGGAAAATATGAACCTGTTTTGAACAAGTTCTGAAGACTTGAAAGCATTTACAGTAAGGCAAGCTTGTGGGTACTTTTTATGTACATCTAAGCTCTCCAAAGTGTTTTTCTGGGAAACATTACAAAGAAATAAGTAACTACAGTCTAATAATGACCTGGCACTCATAATGCAGTTAGCTATGCAGAAGCTGAGTGTAGAAGGACTGTATCTGGCAAATATAAAGCAGAAAAGAATCATTTCCACTTGACAGACTTCAACCAAGTATCTGTTCTACTTAAGGCCTTTTAGCAGTCCTTACACAAAGTCCTAAAAGGGCCTATTTTATCCCCTCTGTTGTCCACCTGCATGTGAAAAGGGAGGGTTGGTTAATCCCAGATGCAAAACTGTACTGCCTTCAGTTTTGGGCTCCCCAGCTGAAGAGGGACAGGGATCTGCTGGAGAGAGTCCAAGGGAGGGCTGTGAGGATGCTGAGAGGACTGAGCACTGCCTGCTGAGGAGAGGCTGAGGGACCTGGGGCTGCTTAGTCTGCAGAGGAGAAGACTGAGAGGAGATTTAATCAATGTTTCTAACTATCTGAGGGCTGGGGGTCAGGAGGGGGGGACAGGCTCTGTTCACTGCTGCCTGGGATAGGACAAGCAGCACTGGATGGAAGCTGCAGCACAGGAGGTTCCAGCTCAACACAAGGGGAACTTCTTGACTGTAAGGGTCCCAGAGCCCTGGCACAGGCTGCCCAGAGAGATTTTGGAGTCTCCTTCTCTGGAGCCTTTCCAGCCCTGTCTGGATGTGTTCTGTGTGCCCTGAGCTGGATTGTCTGCTCCTGCTCTGGCAGGGCTTGGACTGGATGAGCTCTTTGGGTCCCTTCCAACCCCTGACATCCTGTGAGCTTGTGAACCCTAGCCTCTGCTAAAAGCAAGTCAAGGCCTAGAAGCAGGACAGTTGGGAAATGCTGCTGCTTGCTACAGAAGGCCAAATGTTTGCCAACCCTGAGTAACTGCTGCTTCTGCCTCCTGTTGTTGCCTGCTGCTCAGGACTCGCTTGCCACTGAGCTGCGGAGCGCCAGCGTGACCTCTGCTGCTGACTCCAGGAGGGTACCTTGCACTGTTTCTCTGTGCACTGCATCTCTGCTTTAACTAACACTCTGCAGTGAACCGTGGGGACCACTCCAGTGGTGCTCATTTTTCCCCTAATGACTTTCTTTCTAATTGCTAATCCAGCACTGTGTGTAGAGAATGTGTGACAGTCCACCAGTGGGCTTCTCTGTCCTTCATTTCTGCTCAGCACACAACCCAAGCTTCTTGACTTAACCAGGCCAGTCCCTGGCATCTGGCAGGGCTGAAGTCAGCTGAAGAGTTGAGTCTTGAGGTTCTCAGGTAATAGGAGAGATGATTAAGCAGCCAGGTTTAAACTCAGGAGATGTTAAGGCCATTACTGAAAACAACAAAGCCTCATTTTACTGGGCAAGCTGCTGCAGGTGAGGATGCCCCTGCTGACTGCAGAGGGGTTTGGACTAGATGGCCTTTGGAGGCTCTTTCCAACCCAAATCATTCTGTGACTCTGTGATTCTACAGGCTGATGATCCATGCTTATCATAGACTCATGGAACTGTGTGGGTTGGAAAAGCCTTCTAAGATCATCCAGTCCAACCTTCAACCCAGCACCACCATGGCCATCAAACCATGCCCCCAAGTGCCATGCCCACAGGTTTCTTGAACACCTCCAGGGATGGGGACTCCACCACCTCCCTGGGCAGCCTGTGCCAGTCCCTGATGACCTTTCAAGGGAACAGATTTTTCCTAATATCCAACCTGAACCTCCCCTGGCACAGTTTCACAGTCCTGTAGAGGCTTGGCATGAGCCCAAAGGCTGTTGAAAGCATCCATACACAGAACTACAGTTAACTTACTTGTTACACTTGGAGATGAACCTAAACAGCTTCAAATCACAGCATGATGGGAATATGGTAGCTTTTTCCTGTCTGATGGTCACTGGAGGACTGCTCTCACACATTCCTGACTGATGGTGGTGGGACTGCTGCATTGCTCCCTGTTTGCTCTCTCCACTGCACTGTTCCCTGTTTGCTCTCTGCACTGCACACTGATCTCTACTTGTTGTAATGCATGTTGTGGAACTTTGTGATACCCCAAACAGGTTCTACTCTGTCACACACCATCCATGGTGTTCTGCTCTGTCACACACCATCCATGGTGTTCTGCTCTGTCACACCCCATCCATGGTGTTCTGCTCTGTCACACCCATCCATGGTGTTCTGCTCTGTCACACCCCATCCATGGTGTTCTGCTCTGTCACACACCATCCATGGTGTTCTCTCTGTCACACCCATCCATGGTCTGCTCTGTCACACCCATCCATGGTGTTCTGCTCTGTCACACCCATCCATGGTGTTCTGCTCTGTCACACCCCATCCATGGTGTTCTGCTCTGTCACACACCATCCATGGTGTTCTCTCTGTCACACCCATCCATGGTCTGCTCTGTCACACCCATCCATGGTGTTCTGCTCTGTCACACCCATCCATGGTGTTCTGCTCTGTCACACACCATCCATGGTGTTCTGCTCTGTCACACACCATCCATGGTGTTCTGCTCTGTCACACCCATCCATGGTGTTCTGCTCTGTCACACACCATCCATGGTGTTCTGCTCTGTCACACACCATCCATGGTGTTCTGCTCTGTCACACCCATCCATGGTGTTCTGCTCTGTCACACACCATCCATGGTGTTCTGCTCTGTCACACACCATCCATGGTGTTCTGCTCTGTCACACCCATCCATGGTGTTCTGCTCTGTCACACACCATCCATGGTGTTCTGCTCTGTCACACACCATCCATGGTGTTCTGCTCTGTCACACCCATCCATGGTGTTCTGCTCTGTCACACACCATCCATGGTGTTCTGCTCTGTCACACACCATCCATGGTGTTCTGCTCTGTCACACCCATCCATGGTGTTCTGCTCTGTCACACACCATCCATGGTGTTCTGCTCTGTCACACACCATCCATGGTGTTCTGCTCTGTCACACACCATCCATGGTGTTCTGCTCTGTCACACCCATCCATGGTGTTCTGCTCTGTCACACACCATCCATGGTGTTCTGCTCTGTCACACCCACCCATGCTGTTCTGCTCTGTCACACCCACCCCTGCTGTTCTCTCTGTCACACCCACCCATGCTGTTCTCTCTGTCACACCCACCCGTGCTGTTCTGCTCTGTCACACCCATACCACAGCTGTCCCTGTGGAAATCTGCTTTTCAGAAGTGCTGTCAGTTTGTGTGAAGGTTTCATGTGCGGTGTGAAAGCAGAGCCAAAGGAACACACAGTGCTGCACAACTGTGTGGGAGAGGGGAGAGAAACTTCCTCTTCGTGGCTGAACTCTGGGTGGCTGCTGAGTCACTGGTGACATTTTCAGAGGGTTTCCGAGGGTTTCATCACACCTTGTGCTTTGCAGGTCCCCGCTGAGCCAGGGCTCTCATGAGAGACTGTTGCCAGCCTGCAGGGGGATCAGCCACAGTGCTTACACCCAGAGCTGGCAGCCAGCGAAGTTTGTTTGCTCCCCAGCGGTATGGTCCTGATACTGGGTTGTGTCAGACCCTTTGAGCAGTTTCTTCACAATGCTCTCAGTGGGAGGCAGAAGGCAGAGACGAGCAGGAGCTGGTAATTACTGTGGTCTCACACTGCCCCAGGCACCCCCCTGACAAGAGCTGCAGGGCCAGAGATTAAAAGGCCTGGTGAAATTAAAAGGAGGAACTGATGCTGGGCTGAAGATATTTCACCTGCCGCTGTGGCACCCCTGCAAGAGGAACAGAAGCAGAACAGACAGGGAGGGGTTTGTTTCTTTACCTCCTGGGTAATATGTCTGCAGTAGGCAGCTGAGGGGGGGTTCAACAGTTCTTCCACCCATCAGTGCTTTGGCTCCCTGGATCCTTTGGGAGGGGGCTTGCAGCAGCAGGGGAAACAACAGCTCAGGAGACAGAGGATGCGATCGGGAAATAGCAGCCAGGACTTGTTGACAGATGCAGCATCTGAAGGTACTTTTAGCTCGCTGTTTGAAGGTGACTGGATCTGCAGTGCTCAGCAAAGCATCCTTTTTAGACTGGAGCCTTGTTCAGTTCCTGAGAGGGCATCCTGCTGGCTAGAACCCAGGTCTGTGAGCTAATGGGACCCTGAGCCGCCGGCGAGTCACTTAAGCCTCCTGCAAACGTCCGCTGGCGGCATGAAAGCAACAATGTTCATCTATTACTTTCATTTGCTTTTACAGCCAGCTTAATGAGCTCTGCTTTTACACCAGCTTCCTGTCATCCTGGTTTATCACTTCAGCTGGTGTGATGAGCCACCAAGAGACTGGAAAATTGCAGGGCCAGTGTCTAGATTAAGTGCAATATTCTCAGCGTTCCGGCAGGCGCCCAGCTGAGGTAGTTACTCCGAATGAAGGCTGTGTGATTGCTGTGTCTCTTCTGCAGGATTCCTGTGCTGCTGACACTGAACCTGACATCCTGGAAGGTGGCAAACAGTTTGGTCTTTCAAGGAACAGCCACATTGCAGTGGCCTTTGATGACACCAAAGTGAAAAACAGGTAATTGTTTCTTTCAGCAAAGGGTTTGGAAGGGGTAATCATCGAGTAGTTGGAGCTGGAAGAGATTCTGAAGATCATCCAGTCCCAACCTCCCCTGCCATGGGCAGGGACACCTCCCACCAGCACAGCTTGCTCAAAGTCTCATCCAGCCTGGCCTCAAATACCTCCAGGGAGGGGCATCCACAACCTCTCTGGGCAACCTGTGCCAGTGTCTCACCCCCCTCACTCTCAAGAATTTCTTCCTCATCTCCACTCTCACTCTCCCCTCTCCCAGCTCAAAGCCATTCTCCCTCATCCTGTCACTCCCAGCCCTTGTCAAAAGTTTCCTGCAGCCCTTTCAGGTAGTGGAATGCTGCTCTAAGTTCTCCTTGGAGTCTTTTCCAGGCTGAGCAACCCCAACTCTCCCAGCTGTCAAAATAAATAATAATATATTTATAATTTATAATATATGAAATGATATCTATTTATAATTATACTAATAAACAGCAGTATCCTAGCAAGGTGCCATGCCTCATGTTCTCAAAAAACACCTCCTGAACTCATGGGCACAACCTGAAAAAGATCACATCCCACAGCCAATTCAGTTCAGGAAGTGAACAGAGAGAGCATTAAAGCATGAAATGCAGGCACTGAAGTGCCCACGCCCACCTAAGCAGCCCTCACAAAACCACTTCAACAGACTCTTTGTCGGTGAAGATTTGTGTGCACACAGGTCCCAGGCTGATTTGCAGACAAGCAAGGAGCAGGCTGCAGCCAGGTCATGCAGCTGAGAGCAGAGGTTGCTTCTGCAGAACTTCCTCGCTTCAGTAACTCCATAATTAAAAAACAAACAAAGCTTTTTTCCTCCCTTCCTCCAAGAGTCAAGATCAAGCTTGCACAGCAGGCAGGCAACACAACAGTGCCCTCCCAAAGCGTGGCAGTGTGTACACAGAGCTGTTGGCATCCAGAGGAGTGCCAGCAGATCCTTCTGAAAGCACAGCCACTGTCACTGCATTTGTGAAGCTGAAACCTCTCTGCTCTGAAGGCACAGGAGCAGGTCACAGCACTAGAAGCATTTTTGCTGTCTTGCACTTCACCAGTTGGCATAACCAAAGGCATCACAAGGAGAAAACCAAGCACCCTGTCTGCCCAACAGCAGTTTGCTGGGATCCCTCCAGCACTGCAGCTTGTTTGCTGCCTGCCCCTTCTCCTCAAGCACTGTCTCTGCTGCTGGAACTCAATGCTGATTGAGTTAGACCAGCATCCAGAATCACAGAATGGTTTGGGTTGGAAGGGAGCTGCAGGATCATGCAGTGCCAACCCCCTGCCATGGGCAGGGACATCTCCCACCAGCACAGCTTGCTCAAGGCCTCCTCCAGCTTGGCCTTGAACACCTCCAGGCAGGGGACATCCACAACCTCTCTGGGCAACCTGTGCCAGTGTCTCCCCACCCTCACTCTCAAGAATTTCTTCCTCATCTCCCCTCTCACTTTCCCCTCTCCCAGCTCAAAGCCATTCTCCCTCATCCTGTCACTCCCAGCCCTTGTCAAAAGTTTCTTCCCAGCTCTCCTGGAGCACCTTCAGGTACAGGATGGTTTCACCAAGGCCTTGCTGGAGCCTCCTCTCCTCCAGGCTGACAAACCCCAACTCTCCCAGCCTCTCCCCATAGGAGAGGTTCTCCAGCCCTCTGCTCTCTTCGTGGCCTTGTGAAGAGGCTTGTTACAAATGATGCAAAATCCATACTGGATATCAATGTTGATACCCAGGCAGAGGTTGTTAATAACTATGAGAATTGTTTGTTCCCATTAAATCTGCCCAGAAAACTTAGTTACAAGGTTCCAAAGGCAGGGTTTGGAAATTTATACCCACAGGGCACAGGCAAAACTGGGACAGTGTAAGAGGTGCCCAGCAAAGGCAAACATGGCACTGGCAGAGAAGGTTCCTGTGGCCAGCACAGTGCTGGCAGCTCAGTGTCCTGCTGAGCCACTGCAGGGATGCAGGAAGCTGCTCTCTGCTCATGGCAGAAGGCACTCAGTGAGTGCAAGAGGCTTTAAGTATTGACTCACTCAACAGTATCAGACAGCACCCAAAGCACAGGAGGGGTTGCTGTGGGTGGTCTCAAAATCCTTAGAGGCTTTGGAGCTTTCCCAGGCTCTTTTCTCAGGCAGCTGGAGTCTGGCACAGGCTCTGACCTGGTTCCTCTTGGCTCCCCATGCAGCAGAAGCTTGCAGAGGGGCAGGCAGGAGGCAATGGCATGGGCAGGCTTGGCACAATGTCAGGCTGGCTGTGCAGGCTGAGTGCCTGCAGGCATTTAGAGCCTGTGCCTGGTAAACTTGAGGCAGTGGAGTTTGCAGGCAGTTCAGGATGCAGTGAGGCAGCAGCAGCACCACAAATACAGTGGCAGAGAGCTCCTTGTGCTCCCTGCTCATCTCTTTCTATCAATGCAGCCCAAGACCAATGTGCCTTTGGACATGGATTAGCCACTCAGGATGGCAGTTAGCCAAGCCTGGCCATACCAGCTGGAACCAGGGCTTTGGTTTGCCTTCCCCCTGGTTGCTTCCCCCAGCACAGAAGCAGGGGGAGCAGGGGAATGAGTCTGGGCAAGCCACAGTCCTTCGGCTCACTGGCTCCAGGTTCTTTGTCCTCTTCCCCACAGTTGCTTCTCCCCATAGCAGAAGAGGAACAGGGGGACATGTGTGGGCAAGCCAGGACAGGGATAAGCCTATTTTGGCCTGCTCAGGCCTACCATGCCATGCCATGCCATATTTCACATCTGCTGATTTTAGCACACCAGGACTAGGATTAAAAGAAACCTCCAACCCAATGTGCTGACTGTTTTCAGGCACTGATTTGTCACAGTTCTGTTCTCAGTGCTGACTTTGTAGCTCAGCTTGGGCTGGGTTGCTGTTGAGCTGCCAGTGCAACCTTTGCATCCAAGTAATCTAAAGCACTTCTGCCCAGGCCCTTTGCTGCAGGGAGGGCTCCCAGTATGACTGCCTTGCCCAAGGGGTCAGCAGAGCTGCTGAGGCTCAGTCCCATCTTCCCTTGGGAGAAATCAGAAGGAATGGTTTATGTCCTGACTGTAAACTCCTCTCTGGGTCTTTCTGCATTTGGCAGCCTGTCTGCAGGCAGTACAGCTCATGAGAAACCCAACATCTCCCAGCTGTCACTGCAGCTCCCCCTCTTTGGGAGCTGTGTGTGGATAGTGGATAACACTGCTGGAATTTTACAAGGGTTGGGATTTTCCAGCAGCTACAGCTGCAGCTGAGAGTTAGGCCTTGAAATACTCTGCCAAGGTTGCACTTTTTGTATTTCCACAGCACAGGGACTGATGAGCACTCAGGTGCCAGGGAGCAGGTATGTGTTAAGCTGGGAGAGAGGAGATTG